>BJBW01002980.1:279-294846 GCA_004320125.1 Scolopax mira | reverse complement strand
CAAGTAGGAGGACCGTATAATTATAACTTTTAGAGCTTAGCCTATCCTAAACTGACCGTTTGTATGGACAATAACTTTGCACAAATCATGTATGAGCTTTAGGTGCGTAAACAATAGTCCAGGACCAATCATATAACTGTCGCTAACGTGTACTCTGCTTGTTTGTCTATATAAACTCTGTAACAACTTGAATAAAGGGAGAATGACCATACTCATATTGAGGTTATGTCGTTACTCCAGGTCTGGCTCCCACTCTGACACTGTGGTCCCGAGGGAAGCTTTGGAGAGAGGCAGGGTGTTTCATGACTAGCTGTATGATGGGGCCTTGTAAGCGAGGAAAAACCCAACCCTATTTGCGCAGGCTGGCACTACTGCAGCTAGCAGGGCACTATCCACCCCCCTCCTCCTCTTCCCATAGGTTACAGGCAGGTTGTTAATTCAGAGGGACCTAGATATAAAATAAAGGCTATTCGATAAAGCATACCACAGTCCTGTGCTTCTTTTGGCAATTAAATCATCAAGCCTACCACCATTCCACTGCAAATTCAGATATAATCCTGAAAATACGTTGTTCTGCTGACATTTTACATGGAAAAGCAGTATATTTCTGACATACAAATATAGTAAATGAATGTTGACCACATACACCTAAAGCAGAAAAAACCCCAAGCAGATTAAGTTGGTGCTCTTCCCTCAAAACAGTGGTTCCTGGAGGAAGCCATTTCATTGAAAGCAGCGTTAACAGAGATGAATTAACACAATCTCGGTAGCTATGTGTCTGTGCACACCTCTTCCCTAAGCTCTTAGCTGTACCTAGACTGCTGCTCAGGACCCACATCTCCATCATTTCACCTCCCAACCAGCTCAGAAAGTGTCCGAGCTGCCTCCTACCTGAAAGAGTGCACATGGGACTTATCTCTGGAGAGATCCTGTGCGGGGCCCTCAGCTCTGGAATTTATTCCCCCCTTCGCTCAAAAACAGCCTCCAACAATCTTTGACCCTCTGGGTAAGCTGTGAGGCCCAAATCCAAGGATTTGTTTTGTGAGAGACATAAGAAAGGTTGGCACTTGTGGGTGCGGTAGAAAGCTTGCTGTCAACAGCTGATTTAGCCCTTGGGTTATGGTTTTCTCGTGTTGCAGCAGTTATCCCGTAAACGTCACCCGTGTAGACTTGGACTGTCCTAAATGGTCATAAATTGGAGGGAAAAACGTGCATGGAAATAAACTAGTGTATAATTGAGTGCGTGTTTGTGAACAGAATGACCTGGCAAACAAGTACGTCATCAGTCACTTTTGCTAAAACGATCCTTCCAGCCTCACAAATCACACACATGTCCCTGGGGCACCGACAGCATGCACAAGTGAACCATCATTGGTGGGACTGCTGATAAAGGAACAAACAACACTTTAATTAACTGAGAATACCTAATACGTTGCCCTGCCTATGTTATGACTGCCAGGCGAGCTGTAAACATCCATTGAAACAGCACTATCATGTCCTACTACCAAACTTTCTTTGTCTGTCACCTTTAAAATAATTTAATCTGAGATTCTTTAAAAGCTGTCTCTGCTGTTCTTACTCTCTGGATGTAAACAGATTTGTTAAATATTTTATTTGTAACCCACCCATGAAGTTACATTCATTTACATAACTTAATGAAGGCTGCATTACTCATTGAACTTCTCATATAACATTTTTCATAAAACATTATTAAACAAGTGGAGCGACCCAGTCTAGTAATGAGCCTTCTCTAAACTTGCTGCCAGTTATGTTTCCTTTCTCCTAATCTATCACTTTAATGGTTGCAACTAATAAACTTTTTGAATCTTTGCTGCTAATCTGTATATGTTTTGCATTGCATGCTGGATGTGTAACTTGTCAGAGAATTTACAATACAAACCACCTGGCAAACAAAACTATCTGGACTAACAAATGCTGTCCGAAACTACCCACTCCTTTTTTTGTTGTAATGGAGAAGACAACTACCTGCAACACAGTACCTTTAAGCCATAAATTAAATCACTAATTTGGGGCTGGAACATATCCTAATGAGCAGTACAGCCAGACATAAGATTTGTGAGTGCCTTTTATAATTTCAAAGACATTGACAAAAGTCACTAGATTGAAGTTTGGTTTTTGTGAATGTTCAGCAGAAACACAGCCTTGTATAGGATGCTGTTAGGCTGCTCAAGGAAAGATGGTATGTAATACATTTAAGGCAAAGAAATTCTGCAATGGGTTGCTTGCACTTGGTCTACTTAAGAAATGTAAATGCAAAACCTTAAGTATACAAGGTTTCAAATGATTTGGTGCTTTTATGAACCAAAAGAAAAAAAAAAATCCTTTCTAGGCTCAGCTGCTGAAAGTAACATGTCCTAGTTTCACTAGCACAAAAAAAATAAATCTGATCAAATTATTTTTAATCAAGTAATATTGTTGGGTGGGGTTTTAAATTTTTTTTTATTTCCAGTGAGTTATCAGCATTCATTTCCGCATTTTTTCCTTACTCATACAGCCATTATTAAAATTCACTCTTACCTATTCTGACCCTGTCTGGAAATACTACTGCCATCCAATCAGGAATTGATTTATCGAGTAGCATTCCCCTGTATCAATTCACACCAATATCTTTCTTTGCTGTCATCTTTATTCAGGAATTAATATACCCGTGTGTGGTTAGCGTGGCTTAGAGACTCCAGAAGCTCTGAGCCCCAGAGCTGCCCCGGGCTGGTGGGAGTGATGATTCGTGTGGGCTGCAGCAGCCCCCCGTGCCCTAGCACAGCCCCCAGCACACTACACACAAATCATGGCTTTTTACCCCGGGACCAAAGCACAGCACCTACTGAATAGGGTGCATTTTTTTGGAGAGACACCTCGTCAAAGATTTTTCTTTCAAATGACAGGTTAACTGAGAGGAGAAGTATGAAAAACCCCTGAAAGGCCCAATTGCAAGCAGGGAGCGAGTGGTCCCCTCCACATCTGTCCCTTTGCAGTCTGTGAGCCTTGGAACATCAGTCAGTCACAGTGACTCACAGTAACACCCGACAGGGAGAGTTGGAGCTTGGCTCTGGGATCTACCTGTCAGATGAAGCAGCTCCTTCCTCTTCCTCTTCCTTCTGTCTCCACTGCAGCCCCCAGCACAAGGTGTCCACGTGGGGAGCTGCATCCAGGACCTGACCTGCCTAAAAAACAGTGAGGTTTGGGGAGATAATTTTTCAGCAGGACCAATTCCTGGACCCAGCATGATGTCAGGAGCAGGGGCCGGGGGCGCAAGGGGATGTCAGCCCCTAAAGAGCAGCCTCGGCCTCTGTGGATGCCCCCGCCGGGCACTGCTGCCCTGGCAAAGCTTCCTGTGCTGCCCCAGAGCTCACCTGGAGCTGCTCTGCAGCCAGCACCCGTGCTGCCAGACACAGCTGCAGAGATTAGCAGGGGCTGTAAAACCTACTCAAGAAGTTGGGCAAATATTTTAGCAATTAACCTGCACAGAGCTCTGTATTACTGCAGCCACGCTGCTACCACCTCTTGGGAAGAGCTTGTTTAAAGGTAACTCCGAGATGCCTAAATTACACAGCAGTGACAGAGCGTTTAACTACAGAGATAAATTGCACCGGGGCAGTGCCTAACATGGGTTATGTTCTCGTGATTTACAACAGCTGAGGATGTGCCCCCAGATGTCCAGACAAAATCAAATTAAGTATATGATCTTTTTCTTTTCTCTCCAAACATAAAAGCCTTGCAAACTTGACTCAAAAATAAAAAGGAAGCAGAGAAATGCACATATCACCTTAGACTTACACTGTGAATGTTCTTATTCTCTGTTTTCTCCATACAGCACTTAGAACCCCATTCTTTACAAAAACAAAATATAAACTAACATAATATGAAAACAATGCAAAAAGTTCCCACATGTAAAAGACTTCAATTGAAAATAAACAAACCATTTAAAGAATATCAGCATCTATTTGTCTTTGCAGAACGTTGAAATGTCAAGGAAGACAATGCTGAAGAGGGATACCAAGATAAGGGTCTCCAGGCTTCGGATCACCTGCAAATCAGGGTTTGCAGTTTCCCACTATTATACTGGTAATATAGGAGTCTTAAACTGAGGTTATTCATAAAGTCCCTGAAAAACATAATGGTACAAGAGATTTACATAGTAAACATTATTTAAGATTTTAAACATTACCAAGAAGACTCAAGAACAATCTAAAAAGAATACCTTTAGTATTTTAAGATTAAACAAAATTGACTAAGACAAAGACTTGATAGTTACACATCTGTAGATGGTAGCCAAGGTCCTACATTAGAAGTTTGTGTATTTAAAATGCTAACTGGAAACACATCAAATGTATTATAGAAACACTCCTTAAAAGAAATCCAACCCAAAACTTCAGAGATGTTATTAAACACCTGCAGTGATTTTGAGTAAATTAAACTCCATCCTTAATTTTGATCTTAGAGAATATTATGAAAAAGTGATTTCCAGGAGCAAACAAGACATTAAATTGTCTATATGGTGCTGTAAGTGTCGGTGACGCTGAATTACATTGGTTTGCTTGGTAGATGTTTATAGAGCCAGCCTATGTTGTTTGACTTTTGAGGGAAGACTAATAGGTGTAGTAAGGGGGGGTGGGAAAGAAGGCCGTGAGAGCACAAAAAACCTTATGGTTAAGCCAAACCCGGGGTCATGCCTAGGGCATTTTATCTGCCCTGCTTACACACCCCTGGGGAATTGCATCTCAACAGTTGATTCCCTGTTAATCAATTCACATTAGTGCCTGGCCTTTTAGTTTTCACGTTGCTGAATTCCAGGAAAGAACTTCTGAACCCAAATGCATGCTCTATCTCTGACCCAGACAGAGCTGCCGCATTTCAAGGAGAAACCATGGCAGATTTTATATGCTCTACCAGCAAAGAAACACCTTCGCAAGTAAGGAGTCAGAAGCTTCACAGCCAGCAGACTCCACACAGGGCAAGACCCCTGCTCTGTTCACCACAGGTCAGCACTAATATGGGAGAAGACCATTAGGTAGGTTTTTTTTCCTCAACATATTTTCTCCAGCTACAGAGAAAGAGTCATATTATGCATTATTCTTCTGCTTCCCTTTACTTATTTAGTATGGCACAAGGAGACCTTGCTGTCACTTCACACTGTTTTCAGTGAGTGTGTAAGTTTTTTCACAACTCTTGCCACTTACAAGCTAAAACTTAAAACAATTTACTACTCACAACTGAGAATGACATTGCAGGTGGGAGGCAGGGGAGGGTTACTGGCACAGAAAGAGCAAATAGCTCATTCAGAAAAAGCAGATCTGACTCTACATCCAAACCCATTAGACCTGGTTAGGCTGGTCTCAAGCACACACAGAGGATCATCAAAAATAAACTTTTATTATCAAACTTCAAATTCACACATTGAACAGATCTAGACACAAATAATACTGGAAACATTCTCAAACAAAAACCATTTTAGGTAATTTGTATGAGTAGCTAGTTACCATTGTTTCAAATGCCTTTAAGAATATTTCTTAATACATACACCATTCTGAAGTGTCTTCAAATGCTCAGCTGGCCAGCTTTCAGTAAGACTTTTAAATAGGGGAAGACTTATTTCTATAGAAATAACATTATCTAATTATGAATCAGAGACCCATAATTGTAGTGCTTGGGGAAAAAAACATCATAGCTGTTTGAAATATTTAGAAGACATAAATATCTATTGTACATTTACAAGTTTAAATATTTAAAGGCCTTTGTTACTATAAAAAAATTGCTATGTACATATTAGATGCTACATAGAAATCCAGCCAGAGGCAACTGTTGAGCTCTCAGATTTGGCCACTGAAAACTATGAATTTGGTTGGCAGATTGTCCACGGGGTACACTATGGGGCCCGTTTTCATTGTAGGAGGTCCATTCAGCAGCTGCCAGTCACAGCTCCGAGCCAGCTCCACTGTAAATATTTTTAGAAGGACTTTTGCAAACTCTTTGCCCACGCAGCTCCTCAAGCCCCCACCAAAAGGAATGAAACTAAACCTAGAAGAATCCTCCGGAGATGGAGACATGAAGCGATCTGGGTTAAATTCATCCTTGTTGGTAAAGAGATCTGCCACGTCGTGGGTATCGCAGATACTGTAAATAACATTCCAGCCCTTAGGGATCTGGTAACCCTGTCAGGAGAAGGGGAAGGAGACATGAGGCTCCTTGCTGTGTGAAATAAGGTGAAGCGTCAGCACAGGACGTGTTGGTGCCCCCCACCTCCCCACCTGGCTTCCCCCAGACCAATGCTTTGCAGCTGCGCTGCAGGGTCCAGCCCCACTTACGTTCAGCTCCAGGGTCTTGAGTGCAATTCGAAATCCTCCAGGAACAGGAGGGCTCAGCCTGAGGGTCTCTTTGATGACACATCCCGTGTACTTCAGCTGCTCCAGGACCTCCATGTCCAGATGCTTCTCTTGGTTAGTACCACAGAGCAACCCCTAGGGAGGAAGATGCTGCCATGACTTTTACAGAGCGGGCAGCCAGGGCTCTTGGCTCTGCGAGGCAGCTGCACCTTAGTGAGTGACATTTTCGGGCCACCCTCTCAAAAAAGGTTAACACCTGGGTGAGGGGGGGGGCCTGTCTGGGACCCCCTCTCTTGGGGGTACCTTCCCCACTGCCCACTCCTGTGAAGCAGTTCCAGGAGAGACACACACCTTCACCTGTAGCTCCTTCCTCACTTTCTGCAGGACATCGTGGTGGAGCCCGAGGAAGGCAATCAGCGATGTGGCAGCGCTCGCAGTGGTTTCATGGCCCCCAAAGAGCAGCTCTGTGGCAGACTCTTTCAGCTCCTTGTACGCACAAGACAGAGGAACATAGAAGAGGTCTTGAATATAACATCCCCTCCCAGACCCACTCCACTGCCCCATCACTGCATCACTCCCAGGCTGGAGGAGACACCCAGGGGCCAAGATGGCACTGATGCTCATGCTTCCTGGGGACGTGGCTGTGGTCCTGTGCTCCCCATCCAGCAGCCTGTTGGCATCCCCTGCAGCCCAGGGTGCTGCACGGGCTGATTCATTGCATGGGGAGAGGGCGCTGAGCCCCCTGCTCCCTCCTTTTGCTCCCAAAATATAGGCATGCTACAGAGAGAGAGGCTAGAGAAGAGGGCTAGCCCTGGGAAACCTCACCTGCATGTTGAGCTGCTCCCCATTGCCCTGTGTGTGCTCCATCAGCAGCTGCAGCGCATCCTTGTAGCCGCCCTCGGGCTCCTTACAGGCCATCTTGGCACGGATGTTCTCCTCAATCTTGGCGTGGATGATGTTGCGTGCCCGCAAGCCCTGGCCAGGCAGCAGGGAGAGCAGTGTGGGACTCGGTCCAAACACACCATCCCTCCCACGCATTTCCCACTGCCCTGGCTGCGGGGGCACCCCTCTCCTCCCGGCCCGCTGGGAGCCTTACCCGGTAAAGCCCGCTGAAGGGCACATCGATGGGTAGGGAGAAGAGGTTGCGGATCATCTCCTCGAAGGCCTCCACCAGCTGCTGCTCGCCGTCGGGGCTGGCCTGGCAGGGCTGGAAGCCCAGCAGAATCCTCATGGCGATGCGAAACATGAGGCGCTTCACCTCGGGGTACACCAGCAAGCAGGGCCCGGCAGCGCCCAGCCACTGTGCCAGGCAGGCGCTCACCTCCTCCTGGATGACGGGCACATAGTGCTGCAGGGCGTCCCGGGAGAAGGCCCGCATGATCACCTGCCCGGGGGGACGAGGAAGAGGAGGAGAAGGGGACACAGGCTCAGCCGACGCGTCTGGGATGGCCACCCCCGCTCCCCTCCCGTCGTCGGGGCCGTACCTTTTTGCGGTGTTTGTGCTGCCCGTTGTGGAGGTTGGAGAGACAGCCCGAGCCCAGGATGGTGCGCACCGAGGCGGGCCACTGCACCGAGACCAGCCGGTGCTCGCCCAGCAGGATGTGCCGCACGTTCTCGGCGCCCATCACCCGCACCGTGGGCCGCCCGAAGAGGTGAGTCTTGTAGATGAAGCCGTATTTTCTGCGCTTCATCTGCAGGAACTTCCGCCTCTGGACAGCAGAAGGGGGAAATAATAAAGGAAGCTTTAAAAAGGAGGAGAGGAAGGGGCAGGGAGAGTGGCTCCGTCCCACCTGGGCGCGGGAGGCCGGCGAAGCCGCCGCTCGTCCCCCTCCCCCGCAGGGAGAGGAGGAGCCGCAGCGCTTCTCCGCTCCCCGCAGCATCGCCCGGCCTCGCCCTTTACCTGCAGCACCATCTGCAGTGTCTCCCCGAAGAAGGGGAGCCCCATGGTGCCGGGGGGCAGCGGCAGCGGACAGCTGGGGTCGCGGCTGCTCACGCAGTAGAGGTCCCAGAGCTTGACGGCGGCCAGGAAAAGCAGGAGGGGCAGCAGGAAGGTGCACAGGGCGCTGGTGACCAGGGCGGAGAAGCCCATGGCTGGGGAGCGCCTCCCGCCCAGCCCCCGGCGGCTCCGAGTGCGCGGGCCGCGCTCGCCGCCCGCCGCCTTTTATACCCTTCCCAGGTTGCTGCCCACCCTACCTTGGTCCGATAAATTAGTTCACCCAAAGTTCATCTTTAATTGAGGGTTGTGTCCTGGCTCCTCCCCCCGAAATCTTTAACTGTTTGCTTTGCGCGGCGCGTCCCGCCCGCCAGGGAGGGAGGCAGAGGCTCGGGGGTCGCACCGCGCTCGGGCTGTGGGACGCCGCCGGGGGCCGGCCGCCTCCTCGGATTTATCGCCGGCGCTCGTTAGAGACCAGCGGGCTGCGCCGAGACGGAGAAGTGCCTGCTCCAGCAGCCGGGAGCTTCGGAGACACCGATCCCCCACCCGGTGCCGACGCGCTCTGCAAGCTGCGGAGCCCCCGGTCCCCAGCCGGGAACGGCGGGCGAGCGGAGCTGGGCCGGTGCCGGACGGGGCGGGTGGTCGGTGTCCCGTGCCGGGGCAGCCCGGTAGCTCGCCGGGCAGAGCCGCTGCCGCGTCGGCGGAGGAGCCTCCGCTGTCCCCTAGTTCACCTCGAAAGGCCCAGCTTGTATTTCTGCCCGTCCGCCGAGGCCGGGGCCGCGGGCAGGGTCCGTCCCGGCCCCGGCCGCAGGTTCAGGCGCGGGTCACCGAGGGAAAGGGAGGTGAGCGTGGAAAGGGAACACCCTGCTGCCGCGCCCGACTCCCCTGCTCGGCATCCGCTGCCCGCCCTCGCCCGGGGGCTCCTCGGCACCCGGGGCCGTCGGGGCTGCCGCGGCCGGGAAGGAGCGCTCGGCACCGGCCGGACCCCCCCGCCCGCAGGTGGGGCGCGGAGGGGCTTCCTCCCGGAGGCGACGGGCGGGCACCGGGGGCTGTGCTCCGGGATGGAGCGGCGGGACCGGCCGTGCTTCGGGGCGGCTGCGCTCGCTGCGGGGTCGCGGAGGGAAGTTCGGAGCCGCGGGTCGCTCCGCTCGGGCCGGCTGATGCCAATAAGCTATCGCGCTCACTTTTTTGTTTTGGTGTTTGGTTTTTGGTTTTTTTTTTTTTTTCGTTTTTGTTTCATTTTCCCTCCCTGATACTCTTCCTTCCTTCCAGTCTCGATAAACGCTGAAAGTTGCGTGGGTGTTTGTGTGGAGGGGGCGAGGGGGTGGAAGATGTCACTTCTAATTATTATTTCTCCGACAATCAACGCATCGCACGGGACCCTCCCTCCTCTTACGATGCCTTGCGGGAGCGGGTCTGCCCGTCTCCGCAGCCCCTTGCCCGGGGGGCGCCTCCTCGCCCTCGGAGGTGCCCGGGAGCGGCGGCCGCGCCCTGACCCGCCGCTCTCCCCGCGCCGGGCGCTGACCCGCTTGTGACCTACCGCACGGACCGTGACATCTGCGTGAACCCGTCCGACGACCGCGCCAAGTTCACTGTCTATCAAAATAACGAGATACGGTGGCCTGAGCACCGATAATTGCCACAGGAAGGCTTTATTATCTCCCCAGCTGTGTATTCCCCAGCCATCGGCTCGAAAAGAATCAAATGGTGAAGAGTGAAAGGGATAATTAAAAACATCTTGGAAGGGGGTCAAGAAAATAACAGCCTAATATGAACAAACTTTGATTACAAGTAACAATTATTACACTTCATTTGTAAATGTTGGTGTTTATCTGCAAACAAAATCAGTTTCAAGTCTATTTCTTCTTTTTTTTTTTTTTTTTTAACTAGATTCATGTTACATTTTCCAGCGGGTGGCTGCGGGGCTCGTTACCGCTCGGGGTAATTTTTCATCGCGCTGCCGGAGGAGCCCGGGCCGTCCCGGGGCCGGGGCCACGGCCCTGCCCGCCGTGGGAGCCACCGTTGCCCGCGGGTCGCAGCCACGCTGGCAGTTCCTGCTAATTAAAGTTAGTCATTGCCACTTGCAGCCACCACCTGCTGATTTCACCTCCGATAGCCAGAAAGAGTCACCTCTCAGGACAAGGTCGGGAGAGGCAGAGGCGCTGGTTCACGCTGGGGTTGCCCCCGCCAACCCACTCAGCCCCGACAGTCAGCTGCTCCCGGCTCGGCCCCGTGGCATTTGGGAGCCACATTTCTGCCTCAGGTAGCCTTCTTCCCGCACAGATAAAGGCAGCACACACCTGCTGCAGGGCGCCAGCATGGCTATGCACGGGGGACCAGCCAGGGCAAGGACATTTGCAACTTGGCACTGAAGCAGGACGATGACAGAGATTCAAGGGACAAAGGCGGGTCCCCAGAGCCTTTCTAGAGAGACTCTGTCCTCATGCCGTGCTTCTGCCCTCACAGGTCAAGCTGCTGCTGGTTCTTCTCAGAGCATGGCATGCCACCAGGCCCGAGGGCACCGGAGGGACGGGGGGGGGGGGGTCTCCCCCACTCCTTCCACACAGGACACATGACAGAGGGAGCAGAGGTGAAACTGGACAGAGCTCCATTGTAGTGGGGCAAGGGCCCAGCTCTCTTCTCGGTGAAAAAGCACCAGGGCTCACTTCATCTTACATGGCAGAGAAATACCCCGCGTCTCAGCAAGGAGGTGGTAGTCAGTAAACACCTAAAACAGTGCTCTCAGCACCCAGGCTTAGCCCTGGGTATCAGCCCCCAGATGGACCCACAGAGCTGCCATCCTGGCACCTTCCCTGGCAGAGAGAGGCCATGGGATGTGACACGGTCCAGGCAGCCACCATGGGGCCTGAGTCACCTTAAAGCCCTGTCTGCAATGCACACAGCATCAGCAGGAACAGGTGACTTTCTACCATGAATCAGACATATTCAGAAACGCCCATTTTCCAGACATTTATTCCCCAAAGCCCCCTCCCCAGGCTCCCCTGCAGCCCCAAAGCTGCAGTCCAATCCCTGGGCCAGGCTGCAGCTGGGGAGAACGTGCTGCGGGGGCTGCAGAGACAGGGCTTCATGGCAGACCCCAACCAGCAGCACGAGCTCAGGCACAACTTTCACAGCTACTGCTACTGGGTGAATGAGACACAGCCTCTCTGCGCCCACTCTAATGGCAACTGCAGAAATGAGATTAAACATTTACAATAAAAACCGCTTTACGTCCTATTATTCTAGCTACAGCTGATGCCATGGACTCTGCAGCCCTGGCTTGTGTCTTCCTACAGATCCCCCCCATCCTCTCTCTTTTTACATGTAAAAAGCTACCGAGGCAGGATGTCCCCTCCTGCTGCACACCCACAGGAGATAACCCTGGGACAGAGAGGCTCCAGGAGTTTTGCCCCCCATCCCCGGTGTCTGGAGACCTGTGTGGGGCAGGGGCTGGCTGAGCCCCTGTGGGGGATGTTCCCTGCCATCAGTTCCAGGGGTTCATCCCCCCGGACTGGAGCTGAGGCTCCCCCCGGAGCTCAGGAGCAGGACCCTCCCTGCTGGTTTGCACACCAGGAGGGAAAAAATAAGTCAGCCTTTGGGGTTTCTCCCTGGGGTGACCATGGAGGGCCACTGATGCCAGGGCTGAGGGGCCAGCATGACCCCGGCTCAGGCCTCGCTGGGCTGCAGGGGGTGGAAGTAGAGCTGCAGCCCGTCGTCCACGGGGTGCACGATGGGCACGGTCTGCATGGCAGGATAGCCAGGGGTGGCCAGCTCCCAGCGGGCTGTGCTGACCAGCTCAATGGCCAGCAGCTTGAGGATGGCCTGTGCCAGCTCCTTGCCGATGCAGCTCCGCGCCCCGCCGCCGAAGGGGATGTAGTGGAAGCGGCCCGAGGCCTCCATCCGGGTGGCACCAAAGCGGTCTGGGTCGAAGCCGCCGGGGGGGCTCTGGTAGACGGCAGCCGTCTCGTGTGTATCACGGATGCTGTACATGACGCTCCAGCCTTTGGGGATCTGGTAGCCCTGGGAAGGGAGAGAGGAGGGGAGGAGAGGAGCATTATGTCCTGTGGAGGGACAGCCCCGGCACATCGCCCATCTGCTCTGTGGCATCTTTTCTCCCAGCCCAGATGATACCCTGGGAGGTCACTGAGTGACACAGCCAAATGCCACCACTGTGCTGGACACAGAGGGGCTTGCAGGCAGTGGCAGGCAGCAGCTCGAGGCACTTACTTCCAGCTCGAAGGTCTGCAGCGCCGTCCTGTACCCTCCGGAGACGGGGGGCAGCACCCGCAGCACCTCCTTAATCACACAGTCCAGGTAGCGCAGGCGGCTCAGCTGCTCCAGGCTGATGTCCGAGGGGCAGCCACGGCTCTGCCCTGATGGCACCGGGCGCTGGGGGCCAGTGCAGGGACTGTACTGGGCGGGGGTGGGCTCAGGTGGGGCACAGGACCACGGGGAACCTTCCTCCTCTGGGCTCCGGGGCTGGCACTGGTCCTCACCAGCATCTTTGGCTGCGGGGCGGAGAAATGTCTTGTTGCTGTTGCTGCTCAGGGGGGTCAGGGTATCCGGGCAGAGTCTTGCAGGGCAGCGCTCACGCTGCTGGTACAGCTCCTGGGACACCAGCTCCTGCCTTATTTTGTCAATCACCGCAGGGTGCTTCAGCAGCAGGAGGATCAGGGAGGTGCTGGCACTGGCCGTGGTGAAAAAAGCAGCAAAAATGAGCTCAACCGCTGATTCCTGGGAGAGGAAGGAAGGTGACAAGTTTGAATGACATTTTAAATGGGTTGTGATTCAGACTTTTCTCACCTTTTGTGGCTTTTGTCCTTGTGCAGAAGGCCCTGGCCCCACCTCTGCTCCCCACAAAACTGCTCCCACCCTGGGCTGGCAGGGACCAAAACAAGACACACTCGTTCTTTCATTCCATGCAAACTGGACAACCTTTTGTCAAGTGACTGATGCAGGCACACAACTTAGATGAGCACATCACCTCCGATCCAGCTCTTCTGAGCTTTCCTCCCAAAATTCACAAATTTTAAAGCAGCACTTTTAACACACATGTTAGCACGCCCAGTGAAGCTTGTTTCAAGCATTACACCTGTGACCTTCATCTGCCATCTTCCCTTTGTCTCTAGCTTTTCCACCCTTCTGCCCAGCCAGACTGCGTGCTTCTGCATGAATCCTGAATGAATCCTGAATGCATTGGCAGCTGAAATGGGGTGCAGACCTGAACCCTGAAGGTGCCTGGAGCCAAGTCTGGAGGGTTGAGAGCAATGTAACAGGGATTACTCTTTGCTGCCGTCCCCAGTGCCAACCATCGGCTGGACCAGAGGCTTTTGACAAAGTGCAGCTCTCAAGGGCATCTTTCAGCTGAAACAAAACCTCTGAAATAACAGATCCCTGTCGACCCCCATCCCACCTCCTGCAGGCGTCGGCAGGAATTTTTATGTTCACAAGGCAGCAGACCCAGATAAAAAGAAATCTCTCCCTGACACCACTTGCAATTAAAACCCAAGACATTTCAGTAACAGGCAAGGAATTTAGGTCAGGCTCTGCAATTTGAAAAAACAGCCCTTATGACTCCCTGCGCCAACCTCCGACAGCGCTGCTGCCTCAGGTGTGAAACTGGGCTCCTGACTTTCCCTCCCTGCTTCCTCAAGGCGACTGGGAGGCAGCATCTTCCCACACTCCCAGCCCTGGAAGGCAGGACCAGCATTCACAGTTCCACCCACCCGGCACCACAGCACTATTATGTAGGATGGGTTTGGGGTTTTTTTAATCCTTCCAAGGTTTAATCACATTTTGAACCTGGCAATTATTTTTAAAAAGCAATTATATTATAATAAAAACCATTTATTATAAAAAAACCCATAATAAATAATAATAAAAAAAGTTACTTTAAGAATACATGCCAGCTCTAATTGTATCTAATAGTTGCTGTAAAATCTTTCAAATATTTTAGAGATTACGATTTTACAAAATATTTATAAAACATTAATCTTTAGGTAATTTTCCTTGAATACCTAAATGAATGGTAAAACTATGTACGTTCAATACTTTTAGACTATATTCAAATACTTTTAAACTATATTCAGCTGCCGTACCCATGCGAAAGTGCTTCAAAACTCGCTGTATCAATGCGGTGTCATCTGTCATTCGCTGAGCCATTCACCAACTGACCTGGAGCTACAATCGACACAGCACTTACTAATGCCAATATTTTCCCAAGATCTTTGGCAAAATACTTCCCACTTTCAGCAGGTAGTTTTGTCTCAGTAAGTACTCCTGGACTCATCCCAAAGTCACAGTGATGCATCATGCATCCTAGCACCCCACAACCTGGATGATATAATTAATGATAAGGTAGTAGGGAATGGCCCAGAATCCATCATTCCATCCCCAGACCCATTTTGATATACTGTCTCAGAGATTCCTGGGCTCCCATTCAACCTCCTGCCCCTCGGCCCAGGTCTCCAACAACCACCAAGTAGGAAGGGACCCTGGAAGGGGAGGGGGTCTCCTTACCTTTAGCTCCTGCATGCTGAACTCTCTGCCGTGCTCCTTGGCACTGTTTATTATGAAATCCAGAGCGTCGCTGTGATCTTCTGGGTTGCTCCTCTGCAGTTTCTCCTGTATGGCCTTCTCCATAAACCCATGGAGCATGTCCCGAGCTTTGATTCCCTGCAGGAGGCAGACACAGTTCAGGAGAGCCTGAGGAACCACCCCCTCTCCAGAGAGATCAGGGGACCCCAAGTGTGGCAAACCTTAATCCCAGGATCTGTAACAGCAAGAACTCTTTAATCTATCGCTCAGAGCCTTACAAGAGGCAGCAGTTTGGAGGGAACTGCTGCAAACTCTGCTGCCTTGCTGTTGTGAATCAAATACAACAAGCCCCAAGCCCTAGGAAACACTCTGAGAAGAAAAGACAGAGTAAACCCAAGGAACCAAGTCCAGAGGCATCTGCACTGAACAAACCTGTGGTCATGTCCCATTCAAAAGAAGCTTGTCCAAAGGGACAAGAAGAGGTAAGTTAATAAAACTGAGTCCAAGCAGCACGTTTGAGACAGGAATGACTGAGTGGCTTTACCAGGGTAGATAAAGACACATTATCACACCCAGCTCCCTTGCACTCGTGCTCCTGTGCTGCAGAACATCAGGTGAGATCTCAGCACATCGAGTGATCATTGATGTCCTTGTAAAGTGGGTGGATGGAGTCACAGAGCATCACAATGGCTCCTGCAAGAACCAGAAGAACCAGAGATGTGGGATGAAAGATGATCATGACTAGATATTGGGAAGAAGACAGAAAGGCTGAGATTTGAGGTGTGAAGGACTGGACAAAGCGAACAGCGCAGGGAGCAAGGGGGAAGACAATGGGACCTAAGTGCAAGTTGAAGAGGCTGGTCTGGGGCTGTGGCTCACCTGAGAGAGGTCAAGGAGGGATAGGATAGGGGGATGAAGGCTCACTCTGGAAACACCTGCAAAGGGAATCTGGACAGGGAGAACAAGAGCTTTGAACTGGTGAAGAGCAGCAGGGAAGCCAGGGGAGAACTGGAACTGGCTTGATAAGGCCAATGTGTGGGCCAGAGCTCCCAGTGGAAATAAGAGATTAGGCAACACCTGCCTAAAAGGGGTAGGAGACCTGAGCTTGGTCAAGGTGGAGAACCCAAAGCCAGTGGAGGAAACACAGACTGAGATGGAGAGGAGGGGTGGGACCGAAGACCAGGACCCAGGATCCCTAGAGCAGGACTGTTGGGAGGCAGGCAAAGAGGGGCAGGGCATCAGGGAAGAAACTTTGGGTTGAAAGAGGCAGAAGAGACCATCCCTGTCTCATGTTCCCCTCAAGGACCCTTGCTGTCTCTCTGCTGCTGGGGGACAAGGGACCAAGGAACATATGAGGGTCTCAAGTCCTCAGCCTGAGATGAGGTGCACAGGGAGTGCTAACCTGAGGTGTGCTGTGCCCACTGGTCTTTTGTGCTGATGCCCACAGACTCCCCTGCTCTGGGCTGACATGAGTCCAAGTGGGATGAGACAGGAAAGGACCAGCCACAATGGACTAACTAGAGCCAAGAACAGCAACATACAGGGTGAGGGAGGGGAGAAGCCCTGTGCTGAGCCACGAGCTGGAGGCAGTGCCCAGAGGGGCTGGAAGCCCACCAGGAGCAGGTGAGAAGTGCAGAGAGAAGGGGAGATGGCTGAGGTGGGCAAGACACCGGGTCTCGAGACCCTGAGCAGGGTGGCTGCAGATGTCCTGGCCTGCCAGAAGTGCCCCTTGTCAGGCCTGGGGACAGGGGGTCTGTGCCGCCGGGGGCTGGGCCCCTGCCCGCAGGCAGAGGGAGCAGGGCGGGCGGCAGTACCTTGCGCAGCCCGCTGAAGGGTATGTTGAGGGGCAGGGAGAAGAGGTTCTCCACCAGCTGTTCAAAAGTTTTGGCCAGGTCCTTGAACTGCTTTTCCTCCAGGCGGAGCCCCAGCAGAATCCGAGCTGCAATGCGGAAAGTTAAGGTTTTAGCGGAGGAATAAACTGCAATGGAGCCCGGCTCCATGCACCAGCCCCGCAGCTCCCAGCTCACAACCTTCTGGATCCGCGGCAGGTAGCTCTCCAGGGCGGCGCGACTGAAGACTCTGGACAGGATCTGGAGGGAGACAGGGGGGAACAGAGGCAGCTGGTTAAAGCGGGGTGCCCTGTGTGCCACCGAGGCCCAAGCCTGGGCTGTGTGCCCTGTCGGGGCAGCCACGGGACTCACCTTGCGGCGCTGGCGGTGCAGGTCCCCGATGGAGCCAAGAAGGGTGTGGGACCCCAGGATGATCTGGGTGCTCTGGGGCCACTGCGTGCTGACCAGCGTGTGCTCGCCCAGCAGGATCTTGCGGATGTTCTCGGCACCCGTCACCCGCACCACCGGCCGCCCCAGGAGGTGGGTCTTGAACACATTGCCATACCTCTCCCGCCGGGAGCTGTGGAAGCGGGAGCCCTGGGGACGAGCCGCAGGTCATCCCGGGGCTCCCTACATCCCCTTCCCACTCCTTCCCTGTCCCCACTGCCCTTACCTGCAGCAGCCAGTGCAGGGTCTCCCCGAAGAAGGGCCAGCCCATGGAGCCCCTGGGCAGGGGCAGGGCGCTGGCGCGGTCCCGGCTGAGGCTCCAACGCAGTGCCCAGAGGTGCCGGCACAGGGCGACCAGCAGCCCCAGGGCCACCAGCGCCAGCGCCGCCGCTTCGGGCCAGGAGAGCCCGGCCGGCATCCTCCTCCCGGGCGGCGGGAGAGGGACGGGGAGGCGACGGGTCCCCGCCCCGGGGGGGGCCGGAGGTGGGGGGGAGCGGCTCGGGGGGGCGACCCCTGCGGCTGTCAAAGGCTGGGGGCTGAGTCCGGGCGCCCCGCGACTCCGCTCGGCTGCTGCCCGCTCGCCCCTCGGCCACATTTATATAGATATTGGCCACTTACGCCCGATCCACCTTCGGAGATGACGTATCCGCTGCATATTTAAGCAGCGCGGCCAAGTGCGGTGATTGGAGCGGGGGGGCGCGGGGACAGGGACAGGGGGGCGCGGGACTGGGGCAGCCCCCTCTCCTCGGGGCTGAGGGGCCGGCGCCCCTCTCCCGTCCCCGTTTCCCCCGACGGCTCGGCACCGCCTGCCGCGCCCCCGCCCGGCCAGCCCCGCGGTGAGACGGGACCCCTCGCCGCCCACTCGGACCGGTCCTTCCCGCCGGCCGGGGAAGGCAGTGATCCCCGTTCCCTTCCCCTCCGGGCGGGAAGGGTCCCAGCCCCGCTCTCCAGGATGCCGCAGCCCCCCCCCGCCCGCCCCGGGGTGAACCCCCCCAGAGTCGGGACCCCCGCGGGTCCCAAGGAAACCGGCTCCGAGGGTCGCTCCGGTGTGTAACACTGATCAGAGATAAGGGTGAGGTTCGCATTACTGTATTTAGACCGTCAATAACTTAAAAATACAGCGAAAATGTACATTATTTTTACATGTTCCATTTGGTTTGCATTTGTTAGACATTCTCTTTGTGCCTAAAATCGCCGGGAGGAAACAGTGCAAAGAGACGGGACGGACCGGGGGTCGCCGGATGGGTCTGGAAGCGCATTCTGACAAACAGATGCGGCACGAAAACAACAGCGGCAAACCCATTCCTTACTGCAACCCGGGGAAAAGGACCCGGGATCTTACAAAAGTACAGTTAGGAATAGTAACCCTGAGGAACAAAACCAAACCAAAGCAAAATGTCACATTATAAAGAACTCAAATGGTTATTTACATTCACAACTTCAAGATAAAACCCTTTTGGAGAACAAAGCCTATAAGCCCTAACGCTAAATAAATATCAAGTCTAGTTCTCAGGTAGTTTTCAAAGGTACAAAAAAAATCAGAAGATTTTTTTCATACCTCTACACTACAAAATCCAGTATACAAAATTTTGTCCAATCACTTTAAGGCTAATATACATTTAATGCAGGAAAACAATAGGTGGCATCTGAAATGCAAGTATCTCAATGCGTAAAAACCATTAAATAAGAATTCATCCAGAAAACAGCAACTAAAGGATCATTTCTCAAATAATTCCTACCCCAAGCAAAATTTTGCACACCATGTCTGCAGATATTTAAATATCGTATTTACAGTTCATCTGTTCCATGTACAATATGATTGAGCTGGTTTTTATTGTACAGTCTCATTTTTCACCATTTGTTACAATATACAAAATAGTATTCGATCCATTAAAAATACGTACAAAGAATTGTTTGCTGAAGGCTCCATCTACAAGCCATCACCTACGCATTTTTCCTTTCCTCGGGGACACGAGTGCCCTAACAGACAGCACTGCTTGCTTAGTAGAAATAGTGGCTAAGAAATACCTCTTGGCGTGGGAGCCACCGCCGGTGGGACAGGCCTATGTGTGCTGGGACATGCCGTTCACCAGACTCCTCAGCTGCTTCACTACAGTCTCTATGAGCTTCTGCTTGTCACGGTCATTCTTCCTGAACTGAGCAAAAATGTTGTTCTTTTTGCTAGAGTCTCTCATTCTGGAGAAATTGAAAAAGCAAATGACACAGATAGATTAGAAACATAATTTGAAAAGGAAAAATCCGACCATTTAAACAGCTTTACTTTTGTTTCACTTTTGATCGTTCTGCTAGTAAGGTCTGAAAGATTGCAAAAACTGGTTATCTATGTGTTCTGATATTAAGCTTCTACAACACAGAACTCGTTTTAACAGATATTATTTCACAAAACACCCGTTAAGTATTAAGCAAATATAATTTCGGGAGGAAAATGGCCCTACCAAATACGGTAAGAAAGAAGGAAACCAGAAAACCGGCTTCCAAAGTAAGTTCAGAGTCAGTGCTTTTGGTTAATGTCGAATGACCCGATACCATGATTGCCGATCTCCCGTAGCAAATGATTTTTAAAAACGGACTTTTTTTAAAAACAAAAAAAAATGGGGGAAACGTTTTAAAAACAAAACGGGAAATAAAATAAATGGAAGCGACAACATTTTGCAGCGGTAGAGGCGATACGTACCCTCTGTGGACTCTGCACAAGGCGCGTTCCCCGCGGGCGGGAGAGGAGAGAAAACACCGTTAAGGGGGGGAGAACCCAAACCCACCCTGTATTTCTTATTTCCACGAACTTTTAACAAGCCAGGAGGTTATACCCGGCCGCCGGCAACCCTGCCCTCCCCAACCCACTCGCCAACCCAGCCGAAATGCTCGCCGCCCCCCCCCCCCCCCCCCCCCCCCCCCCCCCCCCCCCCCCCCCCCCCCCCCCTTTCCCCCCCCCCGGCTTTTTTACCTTCCCTTAAAAGCGGCAAAACTCGTGAAGACGCGGCTGCGGCGGCACCGGGAGGGCGAGGAGTTGCCGCCGCGGCTACCGAGGGGGCGACCCCGGCTCCCCGTCCGGGGGCCCAGCGTTCCCAGCCCGGCACCCACGGGGCGTTTCGCCGGACGGGGAGCCGGGGTCGCCTTCCCAGTGTCCCCCCCTGCCGTATCCCCGCACTTACTTCTCCAGGAGCGTGAGTGCCGTGCTGGGGTTGACCCGCAGGTATTTGGAGGTGGCTTGTCCGTAGTCGGCCAGGTAGGTGGACCAGTCCCATACCATGAAGAGGTCCAGGAGCTGCGAGGGGGAGGAGGAGAAAAGGGGATAGTGGTGGTGGGGTGATTTGGGGGGTGTGTTTGGCAGCCCCTTCACCTGCCCGTTTCTTCTCGTCTCCCTCCCCGCGCAGATTTCGGCTCTAAAAGGGATGCTGATGCCTCCCCGCTTGGCTTTTTGGGGAGCCTGCTTTATGGGGGGGGAGCAAGGGGGGGGGGGGGCAAGGAGGCAAACACTCGCATCTGTTGCCGCTGGCAGTAATTTAAGCCAGAGTTTCAGTTTAAGAGAATTAAACAACCCCCACTGCACCCTCCGTGGTGGGTGATCCCCACTGCTCAGCCCCGAGCCCCGGGCACGCTTCTGGCCCAAATAAACCCCAAACACTATAATGAGGGGAGGAAAAGAAAAAAAAAAAAAAAAAAAAAGTAAAGTAAAGCAAAAAGCCTCCAAACACAGTCCTGCAGCTTTGAATCAGGCCTTTGACTCACCAGCTCGGAGCTGCTGCTCAACACAAGAGCACATGCACTTTTTTCCTCCAGATTTTTTCACTTCCTATCTCCCTTCATTTTCAAATAAAGAGTCC
The DNA here is from genome assembly GCA_004320125.1 of Scolopax mira. NCBI lineage: Eukaryota > Metazoa > Chordata > Aves > Charadriiformes > Scolopacidae > Scolopax > Scolopax mira. Next base: position 273,914 of record BJBW01002980.1, on the reverse strand, counting down.
AATTTATATAAATTATTTCCTAATTAATTACTCATTCCATATTTGTATTATGAATAAGTGGCAATGTTTCCTAGCTTTATAACAGTCTTCTGACACAGTCAATGCTCTGTTGTTCCAAAGTCTCCACGAACTTTTACACACCCCAGTGACACCTACATTTTACATTTGGCTCTCTCATTTGGGTGGAAGGTGTATGAATAGCCAGGAAGTTATTCTCATTCTGTATTGACTACACATCCAGGACAGCCCCCAAGGTCAATGCAAACAGCTCTTTCTCACAAAGCACTTTTCTCAAGATGGGCACCATCCATTCTCCTACCGAGCTGGAGAGAAGAGGATGTGCCTTTGGTCACTAGGCAAACAGGCTTGGGAAGGCTCTGGTAACTCAGGAATTAATGGCGTTTGTGAAACCCACGACCCCACTTGCTGCTGTGTTTCTTATTCCTTGCCTTCCAGCAGTGCCCACGGAGGCCGTATGACACCTTCCAAAGTGCCATCTGAAGAGCAGCCAGACAGGACAAGCAGGCATACAGCACAAGTTGGAGGATAAAGCTGACAAACACAGGAACCCAACTACGTAATTGGGAGAAATCTGGAATGTTCCCTCTTTCTCTAACAGAGAAGCAAACGATGTATTAACAAATCACTACTAATTACAGTCACACTTGTCATGGGCTCCACACAGGAGATGGTCCTTACAGAAGGATGGTGGCAATGCTCTGCAGCAGCTGTGTTCAGAAAATCAGAAGCAAAAGATTTAATTTCTTACCCCTATTGTGACATTGAAATTGAGGATTCTGGGTAAATCCTAATCAACGCTGAAGCTCTGTCTCCTGTTTGCAGCCCAAAGCCACTGATGACTAATACATTTACAGTGCTGACAAGCTGGAATAAGCTTCCCTGACAGTATCGCAAGAGCAATTTTCATACCATGCTTTCAGTGCTTGAATCAGCCATCTGACTGTGTTGGGACATCCCAGTGACAGTGATGATGCTGGGGTGGAAGATTACACCTTGTTTGTCACCCAATCAAGCACAGGTAGGCATATAGGGCTCTGAACAGACCATGGGGTCCACTGCAACATCCCAAGTTAAACAGACCATGGGGTCCACAAGCAAGATCCCAAGAGAACATGAAGCACACTCTGCACGCTCCAAGACAGTCCTGGCCCTGAGGAGAGGGCATCCTGAGACACTATCAGACAGGGGGTGTACCCAGGCCCTCCTCCCTGCTCCGCACACAGTCAGAGACCTGCACACCACCAGCCTCATGCCAATAAACCTCCTAAGTCAAAGCAGCCCATCCATACTGAGCTCCCCTCCAGCACAAGCCCAGACTCACCCCAGCTCCAGCACCAACCCTGTGCTCTGCCCCAGCCTCTGCTGCTCTTCTCCCCAGTGTACCTCCTTCTGCTACAAAAACCTGTGCCTTATCTAAGTGAAGTACCCTAATTCCTCTCCCTCCCACAGACAGGCCTCTTTTGAAGTGGGACCTTCCTGGCCACAGGGCCAATGCTTGGTAAGACAGCCCACCCGCTCAGAGATGCAGAAGAATATTTGGGCTACTTGATGTGATTTGAACATGTTCCTGGAAAGACAAAGTTGATAATGAAGCACTGGCCTACCTAGTCCTTCGGTAGATGAGTTTCATTCTAGTAAAGGTTAAAGTTATCTTGAAATTTATACATTAAGATTATTGAAAATAAGAGAAGAACATGAAGATGCAAAAAGTCTGATTTTTAATGTATGCAAACAAATAGCTGCATGAAATTAATCATGAAAATGTGGCCAGCTCTTCAATAGAAGTGAAAAAAAAACCCCAACTTTTTTCCTATATTTTTGCTGTATTTTCATTCCCAATAGATGCATATTAAAATGATTTTATAATGTGACTGGGACTAGGCATGTGAAAAACCACAAGGAGAGGAACAGCCTTTAGTCATGTTACACGGTACTCAAGGTGAAGATATAAAGGAAATACTTTGTGGATTTGGACTGATATGCTGACATGACTCATGCCACAGAGATGCAACATGCAGGGTATGTTAAGTTCCACTGAAATAAAAGGGGGTTGTAAATCTCAACATTTTTAAATACTGTGATTACACTAATGTGGAAAAAGAAAAAAGTATACCAAGGGCAAGTCTAATCATAAAAGCGTTAATTTTGCCAAAAAGAATATCAGGTACAATTAAAAAAACCCCAAATACTCAGGGGATTTAAGTTCAGGTAAGCTCACCCCACAGCTCCTCAGTTGGGAAGCAGGAACTACAGGAGAATTTGCCAGTTTTGTGACAGTAATTCTTATTGTGGCAAGTAGAATCAACCTATTAGAAACCAAATTAAAGCACCATTTCCCCACTACTATTTTATTCACTAAAACTGTTGCTATTACTGAGACAGTAACTAAAAATAAGACATTTTCAAGCAAGGAAAGGTCCATGCTGACATGGGCTACAGCAAGAGAAAAACATGCACAGAGTAGGTCCTGGCAGTAAACATTTTCCTGCCTCAAAAATCAGTCAAACTCCAGAGTGTAGCACATGACCCCGGTGCTGCTTGTGTGACTTCTTCATGGTCAGAACACGCACTATTTGCCTTGAAATGACAATAGGAAAAATGCTTGTTTTGCACATGACCATTAGCTTTAGTCAGGAGCCACCCAAGCTCAGAAGGAGCTCATCGGACAGCTGAAACACCAGATAAACCAGGGACACCTACTCCCCCACACGAGAACAATGGCCCTGTTGTACTCCCTTCATCCCATAACAACCATGAAAAATAAGAATCAGCCAAGACAGGCAATGCTATACCTGAGAATTTCACAATGAAGCAGAATGTGCATCCCTGGGCACAAGGGAAGCCCCACTGACTAGGAGTGATTTGCAGAGAAGTGTGTATGTTTGAGTCACTGCTAAAAAATAAAACAAAAGGAACAATCTTTCCCCTTTCTCGTATAACAGAGAGAGTATCCAGTAGATGTCCACTTACATTTGCAAGATAGGTAGGATTTCCCTTTTCCAAAGGTGTGACGGAAGGGGAATCTTTATCTGACATCTGGGAACCATCAAGGCTGATGATCAGAGGGCAGCCTGTTCCCTTTGCTGTATATCAAATTGTTGCCCTCTCAAACCATCACATTATTAGTCACATCTATACTTGTAACATTATAGATACTTTAAGCCTCTGGTTGCTGTTCTGCATTTGCATTTTGAACAATGACCTAAAATACTTCAATTTTCTAACTCTTTGTTCACGTCTATGTATTTTCTATATGCCTTTTACAGCCATCGTATGTTATCGTACAGATAACATTGCTGTTTTAGAAGACTTTTATTTTAAACAGAACGATTTTATTATAAAAGAGAGTAAAATACTTTTTGGTTAAAACAGGTTCTACTTTAAGAACTTGACAGCTAATTGGTTTGGTTAACATAAGACATTACAATATTGATGCTACAGGGGGGAAAAAATGCTCTTAAGACTATAGGGACAGAATTCTGATTTTAAATAGTGCACTTGCTCCTATTCTTCCACGTCAGTACTTTTGCTTTTCCCTGGTATCTAGGTGATATGGCCACGTTTGGATAGAAATTATTGGTAATCATTGCTCAGTAAAGCTTTGTCTTATATTACCTAAAGCCCCGGGCAGCTCAGACGCACTCCTGTATTTAGGCCATCTTGTAATTACGTGAGAATTTTGTGTGCTGGGAACTGCTGGAATCGACCATCCGGCCTTTTCAATGCTGTTTGAGCCTCTTGTCACATCCTCAGATATCAGACAGATGCCTCTTCCTTTTTACTTTTGGGCAACTGTCAGGAATAATCTTGGGAGAGAAGGCAGCTTTGGGAACCAGCTATCCGGAGTCAACAGAAAGGAACGGGGGCAATGTCCACCAGACAACACTGCATGTCGTGGTTCTAACAGGAAAAATGCAATTTCAAATTATCAGGGTAGCTTGGAATGGTGCCGTTCTCTCTTCTGCAGTAGCAGGAGTGTCACAAACGACTTCGGTCCCGCAACAGGCACCAGAGACAGAGGAGCTGAGAGTGAACATGAGGAGTTGGGTTCTTAATTCCCCGCTTACCTTTCCCTAAATGCAGGTACTCCACCAAAAGAAAAGTAATTCTTTTAAAGTACCACTATCAGTTATAGAGTTACCTTTTGGTCCACTCTCCTTTCTCACAAGCTGAATATTTCGTATGCTAAGCAGTTTATTAACCCTTAATCACCCAGTTAATCCTGGGCTTGATTGCATGTGTAATTACCTTTTGTCAGGTACAATTTGCCTGATAAACATGTCAGAACACTTGCTGCTTAGTCTGTTGAAACAGATAAATGCTGTCTTTCCACAGCCCGGGGGCATAATTAACAGGGGGGGAAAAAAGGGAGTTGTAAGAGCAGACAGAAGCCGAGTCAGAGCTCGGGAGCTAGGAGCAGCCAGGTCTCTGCCAGCCCGGCCAGCCCCCTGGGCACTCCCCTGCCCGGCCAGCCCCCCTGGGCACCCCCTTGGGCACCCCCCGGCCAGGCACGGGGCGGCCGCCGGACACACTGCCCCAGTGGGCTCCCACGGGAGCTGTAACCCCCCCCACCCCCAAAACCAAGCCAACCCACAAACAAACAAACAAGAGCGAGATGCTGGCTGTTGGGAAAAAATACAACAAGCCGAACCAAAACCCCATCCCGAAGCGAAGCCGCAGAGGGACACCGGGAGAGCCCCTGCCGTCGCCAGTGCCACACGCCCGGGGCAGACTCTCGGGATGCGGCCAGGAACAGAAAAAAATTAAAAGGCAGAGAAAAAACAATAGTAAAGAAAATCAGTCAAAGCAAAAAGAGCGAGAGTTAAAAAGCAACCCCGCCCGGGCTTTGTGTCCCTGCCGGTCCCAGCTGCCGCCGCTCGCCCCCGGCGGCGGGTCCGTCCCCGCTCGGGCAGTGCCCCCCTGACCCCTGGGTAACCCACCGGGAGATAGCCCCTGGCCAGCCGGGCAGGTTGTCACACTGTTAGGCCAATTGCTCCTATTGACACTCTGCATAAACATCTTACGCAGGGTGATCAGAAAGGACTGTTATGCCATTAACGCTCTTTTTTATTTTTTTATACCTAAGCCTTACAGAATAAAGGCCTTTCTGAGCAAGGGATAACAAAAGGGTCAAAAGGTCACAAACATTCTTTTAAGTAGGTAAAAATCGGGGAAGTTGAGATTCATTGAAAAGTGCAAATTGGAACTTCTTTTGCATCTTGCGACATTCCAGCACGCTCAGCTTTTTCTAATTTTACTTCTAAGTAATTTAATTGATCTACTTCAATGTGTATTTTTCACTTTTACTTTTAAATGAGAAAATGCTAAAGTCTTCATTTTAGGAAATAGCAAGCTACTTAATCTCCTCAGCTAATCAGTAATCTAAACAGATTTAGACATTACCATTAAAATCCTCAAGAGGAACAGCGTGAAAATACATAGAATTTTTTCTTGAAGCGGTGCAACTGAGCAGTCTCTCACGTACAGTTTCCACCTATAATTGACACAGTGTGTGGTTTGCGCCGTGTACAGCAAAATATTCTATATATTTTCCTTTGTTTTGTTTTTGCTTTGATCAGAGATGGAAACTATCTCCCTTTAATAGTATAAAAGCCACCTGCTGGGCATCGCAGACTACAACTAATTGGTGAATTCTTTGAAATTTAGATATAATGGATTTTGACCTCCTTAATTAAAAAAATCCCAAAGCATAGAATACTGGTGAACTCTTCTGAGAAACGAACAGTGCCAAGCATATACAACTGCAAGCTACGCCAAATCTTTTCTTAGGAGAGAATACAGAAATACCACTGCAATTTTTCCCCTCGAGGACACATGGCTGTGTAACACTTAAGTCATTAGGATAAAGGAATAGCAAATATATTAATATTTAAATTATTACTACTCAAAAAAATTACTCTAAAAAGCTCCACAGGTGAAGGGGACTTTTCATTTTAAAGAGAGAAAACTGACAAAACCACTCTCAAACGTGCCCCCGCGAAGTCTCCCACCCCAAGGAGCTCATGCTGTACCCATGTACACCTTTTATTCCAAAAAACAAAGGGGTTTGAAGACTGAAGAGGAAGCCAGTCAACCAGAATCGTGGTTGTTTCATAATTTCTGACATAACGTTAACCTTTCAGTGGAGCTATAATCTCATCAGCTGATGAACTCTGAAGCAGAGCTCTCTTCCCTTTGTTAAGACACTCATTTATACTCTGCCCAGCAGAAACAGGGCCGCGATCCCGGACTCCACTCGCAGGCACTGCTGGCAGTACAGTGAGGCTTCCTCCTTGGGCTCTGCTCCTTGAGTACCCAGCACACACTTATTTCACAGGGATTCACAAAAAAACCTGCACAAACACCCTTTTGTGTTTGCCGAGTGTTACCTCCCCGCTCATTACAGCACTTACTCGATGGCAACTAGAAGGTGAAGGACCAGAATCAGAACTGACACAGACAAGTCCTACCCACGCTACACTTCTCCTGTTTGCAAAGGAAGAACACAAGTATTTAAAATATAGGTATCAAAGTCCGGCTTACAAGCAAAAAAGTCAGAATTTGTTAATTGTAGAATAACAGCGAACCAACCAAATGCGATTGTCACTTCATCAGTTGGCCTTCGTTACTGCTGACAAGAACCTTGTTAGCCCAGTTAGCGAGTCTGCCTGCCACTTGCCAAAATATTTTGTTTTATTTACTCCTGGTGACTTATTTTGTGAATGGAATGAATTTTAAAATCCCCCCTACCGATCGCATAACTGGAATAACACACATTGGTCTTATATTTCAAAGTGTAAATTGATCTCTTGATCTCTGACTGTCTCCCTATCGGCTGTGCTGCCCTTTTCTGGATGGGTACAACAAATGCATTTTCAAAGTGATGTTATGGGGACTTAGCTATGCAATTCCCATTAGTGTCAATGGGGGTCGCAGGCTAAATTCCTAGGCGATGCTTTGAAAACTGAGCCCTGGATTTTCAAAGGACGATAGTTTGTGTTAGAAAGGCAGTGTCTTTCAGTTTTTAAGCCACTGCATTAAAACCAGTCTTTTTTTTTTTTTTTTTTTAAGCACTTAGGAATTGTGCCTAAATTTAGGACATTTAAATGTTCACAAGAATGAAACAGCGTTATATTTAAATGCTTCTATCTGTTTCAAATTTATAAGGGAAAATCAAATCTTGATCACTATCTTGAATGCTGGGACACAATCTTTCCCATATTTGTAAGTGTATAAAGTATAAACTCAGGGGTTATGACACCCGGACCTGGGAATTGTTATGCTAAGAAAAAATCAGAAGTTCCTTGTGTTCAAATAAATGCTTTATAGCCTAAATGCTCTGAAAGGGCACAATTCTTCCCTAAAATCTGGACCTTGGGTACACTGTGAGAGATGCCTGCACTTGTTAAGAGTGAGCCCAAATGCTGTTTTTATTCTTGGGCACTTCAAATGAGCAAGGGCCTGCCCGCAAAGCACAGTGCCTCTGCTCAGTCACCTCAACAAGCTGGTTGCTGTCACCACAGTCAGAAAAACACTTAACAACATATAATTTTTACAAATCCCATTAAAACTCCAAGCAGCCCAAGATGTAACTCCTGAGGAAAGCAGTGACAAACAGCCAGGCCCTATGCCACACACAGCACAGCTACAGGTAAACCCTCTTCAAAGAAGATTTATTTAATTGCGGTGCAAATGTTTATTATGAAGTGTGTTCTTCATCATTAAGAATAAGCTGGACGAGCAGCAAAAGAGCCCGGGAGCAGGGGAGGGTTTGGAAAGCGGGGCTGGCAGGCAGTCAGCCGCTGGAGGGCATGGCTCCGGCCAAATTGCTCCTGTCAAGCCCAATAGTCCGTACACCGAGTCCCTTCAGACAAAGCATAAAACTGTGTCAATGGTAAAAATTGTGTGGATTAAAAATCGTGTATTATGCAATGGTCAGGTCATTCACCTTTTTTTTTGGTTTTGTTTTGTTTGGAAGCCTCTGATGCCAAGGGGATGGTGCTCCATCAGCACGCAGGGGTGACCAGGGTAGCCCCCCGAAGCAGGACATCCCCCTCCCACCACAACCAGACTTTGAAAACACAATTTCAGCCTTTAAAATTACGAAACATTTAGTGTAACACAGTTAAATTTAAGCTGTTGTTTTCATTTGGCTTCTGTTTTTTTTTTTTTCTCTTTTAAACACAGACTTGCAAGTAGCACTTAAACACTGAAATTTCCCAAAACTATTATTAACTGAGAAGGTATTTTTTACAGTTAAGTTTAAATAAACTTTCTGTGATTATTTTTTTTTTTCAATTGCACCAGACTTGTAGGAGGCTGGCTTTAAAGTATTTGTTTGTCTACAAAATAATGCCATGAATGGCATGTGATGTGGCAGTGTACCTTAAAGCATGTTTCTGGGATCATTTGTATCAATCCTGCCTGTGAAAATCCATTTGATGTATTCAAAAATTCAAAAACCTAATGTTAAAATTAGATTTAACCACCCTCTCTGGTTTAGAGAAGGTGTGAATTAGAAATCATCTACTTGGTGTAACTGGAATAAAATTTAAATACAAACCAAGCCCACTTTAACTTCCATACCATGTTCTGGAATTGAACACTCCTGTCTCGTTTGTCATGCTCAGAATTTAGCAGTAGCCATGAGCCATGTCACCGGGGGCTCTAAAGCAGGTGGGGAAAAGAGTTTGTTTCAACACAAAGGTATAATAATTTTTTAATCTGTAACTTTTTGGTTTGGTTTATTTTTAAGATTTCTCTGGTTCTCAAAATGCTGTAGATCTAAAATAAAAAAAAAAAAAAATCATAGTCTCAAGGCTCCAGATTCTTCTCTTAGGTGGCCATCAACACCCTCAGCATTTTATACACAGGGAGTCTCCCTGCAAAGCCTCTGCAGGAAGCAGATACAAATAACAGCAACAGCTCAGAAAAGTATCTCAGCTGATCAGTGCCGAGTTAGAATATGTGGGAAGCCACTGAAATCTAAGACACAACATGCCAGAAACCAGCACCATTCTGTTTGCATCCAGAAACAAGAACCCAGTGCAATCCCTAAGACAAAGGCACTTACAGATGTACTCACTCTGAGTTTACTGTAAACAGATAGTTATTTCTACCAAAGTAGTGCATTCAGGGTAGGGCTGCAGAACCTCCCTTGGCAGCAGATGAGGTTACATCCCTTAGGAAAAGCCACAGCAGACCTGGGGACCACTGGACAAGGAATTCCACAACCAGTAGCTCAGGAATGTAAATACAGTTAAAAGTAAAGCCCAAGTCACTAGACAAAAGTTTCATATTCTTTCCTGGACAACCTTCACTTTCCTCTTCAGCTCCTACAACATGTTCACTTCCACATTCATATCTATTAAGTGTCTCAAAACATTTAAGCAAATACTACAGGCCATATAAAATCCTGGTACTGGCTTTTGTTTTTCTTGTCTAGATAACTTGTTTTAGCAAAAGCCCGATCTGTTGCAGTAACAAGAAACCCAAATAACTCAGAATTTGTTTGTGTTGGCTTTTTGCAAAAGATCTTTCTTCTCTTGCTGCCTTGTTTGCAAACATTTCAGGAAAAACCCTTTTTTGCTTAATTTCAACAGTCCGCTATTATTTATTTTCTAAGAAACACATGTACAAGAAACTTTTCTCCTTAGAATTTGTCTTCCTTACAATACACCTTTTCTCATTACTTCTCAGATGACAGTACTTTCTTAAAATGTTCTATCCGAAAAAAAATTTTTACAATTTCTCTGGAAGAGAAAAAAATTCCAAAATATGCAATATACAATTTGTAATAATTACTCCTCATATCCTCACTCCAAGCAATACCAATATACATGGGACTTTTGCAGAGTAAGGATGGCAAGATTCAATGTCTAATGCCTCTTATAATTTGAAAACCTCTTCCCCTGATTTTACTTGCCACTTTGAAATGTTATCCCTTTCTGGTGAGTAATCCTGTGCCAGATTCTTTTGCTTCTTAAACGAACATTATTCTCACCCTTTATTGACTGACCACATCTATTATCACTTGTAAGCAGTGTTAATCCTCTAGTAATTAACACCCTTATTAAAGTAATTTTAACTCAAAGAAGTTTAAATCGCATTATTGGTTTTATTTAATTAAGCTGTGGGGACTGTTTTACACTGTCATTTGAGTTTTCAGTTTGTGCCTCCCACCCCCCGGTACCTGTGTATTTCTGTCTCAGAATTATTCAACATTATTCTGTTTCACTGTGAACTTTTTAACTCTCCACTATGTCCACGGACACAAGATTCAGAGACTATACTGAATGTATTGCCGTTTGGGTCTGCATTTCAATGCCATCATCCATGCTTCCACAGGGCTCAGTATCTTGTTAGTGCCACTTTTAATATCCTCGTACATCCTAAACAAGGGCAAAGATTTTTATTTAAACTTTAGACTGGCAAAAAGAAAGGAGAATCTGAATGAACTCAGTTGTGCCACTTGCAAAGGCTGGCTCAGCACTTTTTCTGTTACTTCAAAAATAAGTCAGGTTTTAATGTTGTTTTTTGAGTCTACGTGTGTGCACATGTGTATGTGTGTGTGCTTCCTGCACATCCTTTTCTACAGGAAAATACCTGACGGCCCATGTTCTCCTACAGATCCCAGGGAAGCTGACAGTTGCTAGTACTTATATAGGGGCTCAGATATGTCCATCTAAATACTCTTGGCACCAGCTTTTGCCTATTATTTTTTTTTTTAATATCTGCTTTGATCAATGTCTCCAGTGAAACTTTTAGTAATCTCTATGAGGGTAATACTGAGAAGCTGGTACTCCCTTGCACTGTTCTAAGAAGTCAAGTGTTTCACCTGCACATGACAAATGGGATCAATGAATGCCATTCCCTGTCTCAGTTCCAAAACCTATAAATTCACCCAAGAACAACAAAACCCCATCTTGTTCAACTAAGGCAAAGGCTTGTTCTTAGGAAAAGGCTGTTATTGACGGGTCTCTGAGTCAAGTTGAGCCAGTGCTTCATGAGTTCTGTCGTTCTCTAAATACACAGTACAGATTTCTTGTCAGCTCATCTGATTCTGGTTCAGTAAGTGGAGAACTAAGAGAATTCTATCCCTTAAATGAACTACCTTAAAGAAACAACAAGAAAATTATTTTCTTGTTTTTGATAACATAGTTTAGGTACCTACAGCATGTTTTACTGTCAATTAGGAGATGACATTCAGTTTAAGCATTACACCTCTCACCACACAGTCCTTTGTGCACAATCTATACTGTACCTTCCTCTGGAGAAACTGGCACAGTTTTTGCCATAAATGAAGTTGTATGTCTTGTAGTTCCATGGCCATCTGTATACTGTTTTATTTAAGTAAAGTATGAATAAGGCTTCTGAAGTGGTGTAAAAGCATTGGTACACTGAGTTTTTCAAACCTGTTTCCAGGTATGTCCCTTCATGGTCAGTAAGCCAGGACCCAGAGCGAAACCTTGGTAGGTTACCAGCACGTTATTTGCACTTTTCTGCTGGACAAGTGGCATTCAGGTGCTGAACTGGATACAATCCATTTTGCACTGAATTTGATGAATGATTCAACTTCCCAAAGAACACACATATGCCTAATACCTGGCACATGTGCTCTTAGTTCCTGGCATTAACACCTACTGCTGGGAAATGACTGACTTCTCATCCTGTTTTGATTCTCAAATCCTTATCAAGATAGCGTATCCAAAGCCCTGCTTGTTTTTGACCCCCTGCTGCTAATTTCTGTGCATTTGTTTCCAGAGCTTCCTAATTCTTACCAGCTGGCAGGAATAACCCCCATCCAAGTAATAAGCCGGCTTGTTTCTGTGTGCAGAGCACTGATTGGGATCATCCTCACAAACACCTCCAGCCCCCTTGTGACCCAGCCAGCTGCGACTGCTCACAGCTCCACAGAACCCAGCGGAGAGGGAGAAACCACGGTCAGAGACTCCACTGGGGAGTACAGGTGCTGGCAAACGACTGTCACGTTCCTACAAAGAATTCCCATTTCCTTGTAAGAACACAGGAGAAGAAAAGTCCACTGGCTGCTATTGATGCAGATTCCAAAGACCAGGTAGACAACATCCACAAATTCACAGTGATGCAAAAGCCAGGTACGTTTGTGACTACACTCATTACCTACCAGTCAGCATGAAGCAAGTAAAATGGACTCCCCCATTTGAAGTAAACCACTCACATAGACGAAACTTCCAAACATGAAGTTATCCTGGAGTAATTTTTTTTTAAGATTACTCAATGTGATATATAAGCTTTTAAAATCTTCAGAAATTGTGCCCTCGCGCCCCCCCCCCCCAAGTCACTTTCTGTCTTGTTTGTCAAACAAATATAGCAGACCACAGGCAAAACATACAAATCAGAATATACCTATGCCCGTATAAATCTTCCTCCTGCCAGAAGAAAATCAAAGACAGAACAAATGCCCTACGTGTGACGAGCCAACCACACCGAGTCACCTTGGTGAGATGCTCAGATGCTATGGCTATGGGAATAGCACAAAAATCTTTACTGACCAGGCTTTCTACAGATTACCAGGGGTTTTAAGGAGCATGTTAAGTATGACAAGAGCATGAGAGGGGACAGTATAAGGAGAAAGAGGTGACTGATGAAAGGAGACACCGGTAAGTGCCTCGGCTCCCCGCGTTAACCACTGCCCTCTCCTCAGCAGCAACTCTTCCTCGTGCCAACCGCTTCTCTGTTTGCTCTTCCACTTCTGTGGAAGGGAGAGGGAAAGAAGTGGACTTGCTGGGTCAAGGTGCTGTCCTTCCATTGTGTTTAGGGGAAGAGAGTGGATCAGGAACTGTTAAGACAGAAATACCAGTTCTTTTCACAGACGCCCCTTCCCCACAGTAACACCCAAGCATTGCTCTTCCCATTCTGTCTTCCCAGCTGGTTCCTTGTGAGCAACATTATTTCTTTAGCAAAATGTGCTGCTCTACTCTCCTGGCCCAATCCTCATTAATCTTACACACTGCCCTTGTACAGCAGCGAGAGTAAGCCCTTGTTGAGATAACTGGCTTCCATTAGCAACCCGGTGACTGGCAGGAGGATAAGGTCTCGTCCCTCGCAGGTCAGCTGCTGTTTAAGGAGAGGGCAATCCTGCTGATCCATCTTTTAGCTACAGTCTCTCACTGAGTCCCAAATCTCCTGCCTTTTAGCTTTGATACGGTTCAAGCTCTCCCCTCGTATCAGCCCCTACCTGTCATCAGCTCCTCTGCACCAAACAGCCAGTACCGGGAGCGTGACCCGGGGGCACAGCCCGGGTGGGCAGGTAAAGCCCGACCACGGGACCCACTTCCTTATCTTTCATATCCTGCAATTCACAGAGAAGTATCAAATTCAAACTAAAAAACAGAAGCCTGACCTTTTATAAGAACCTTCTGAAAAAAGTCTCTGTTGCCTTTCTAAGTATTCTTGAAATGAACTGTCATCCACCCTATTAAGACAGAAATGGATCACAAATAAGGAAGAGAGAGAAAACACTGCAAATCCTTACTAAATGCTAAGTGTTCTTTTAAATGTCTGCTTGCAATACCTTTATGCTTTTGGTGAGGCACACAAAAATACAGTCAAAACCAAAACAAGTATACTAGAACTGTTCTAGTTCTATCTGCAAACTCCAATTGCAAGCTAATGAAGAAAGCTGCCCAGACTTTTGCTGTTTATGAAGTATCTGAAAAGGATTAGATTCCCATGGCATATGGGATACTCACAGAGTATCCTCTATAAAGCATTACTTGCAACAAGAGTATTCTAAACGTAAGTTTTTAACATAAACTGAGAGCTATCATAAGCAACATAATCCCTATTTATGTGACATGTTCGGCAGCTGGTGCTTAAAACATACAGAAATATAATTTATTTCCTGTAGCAAGTATGTACACACCCTGCATAGCTGGAAACCACGTTTTACCTTGAAACACACATAGGCTCCACAAGGATTTACACCACTTCCACAGATGACAGAAACGGTGCCAAAATCTCTCACCATCCTTCCCCTTCAACCAAACTGACTTAGTGCAGATTGGATGATGTTTAGCAGTTCTAACATTGATAATAGGAGGAGAGTATAAAAGAACTCAAAAGAGTTTCTTTGTCAGGGCAGGACGTGTGGTACGTGATGTCTGGCAGAGCACAGCTTCACACGCTGAACTCTGGAACTCCTGATGCACAGGTACCACATGGACAAGTCTTACAGCCACCATCCTGTATCCTCCTTGCGCAGCCCAGGTTATCCCACTGTAGACATTTTCATTTCTACATAACTCGGAGAATGTAACAGGTAACTATCTTTTAACCTTTTAATTTAAAAATACACCTTATTGAAAACCTTTCTAACTATTAGGAGAAATTGGAATATTTTTGCCTCAAGAATTTTCCCTTCTGAAATGACTTCTCAATCCCAGTGAAAAATCTAGTAAACTATTAAAAGCAAAAGTATTCCTACTGTATAGATAATTCGATATGAAATTGTTTCTACATGTCTTTTCTGAAAATTTTAACAGGCTCACAATGATGGTGAAAAATATCAGCAATATCTGCTCAAAGACCCTCCACGTGCAGTTAATAATCCATGTCGCTATCTAAATTAAAGTTATACTCACGATTTTGTGAAATAATAAATCCTTTTTAAAAACCTTACTTGAAATATGAAAAGCTTTTGAAAATGAATTGCTATGGGTGGATATAGTGTCAGAATTTGCAGAGAAAAGGGAATAGAAATAACGATGTGAAATTATGGTAAGTAGATTTTAGTCTGGAAAAACGTTCCTTTTGGCAAGAACTGTGGAAAAGTGCTTCCAATATTAAGGCATTTAAACTTAAATGTGATAAAGAATAAAGATCAGCCAGTTGGAGTAAAGCTGCTTTCTGACCGTTTAAAAGAATTCTATGCAACAAATTAAGGAAAGGAAATGCTAAATAACACTATGCCTGATTCTGCTCTCTAGGGAGCAGTTCTGTGCACAGAAGCAATTTCTGCAAATGGCCTGAGGCCAGCATGCCCCAGGGTGATGTGTGCCCTCTTGCAAAAAGGCAGTACAGGATCTTTACAAAATTGTCAGGACCAAAATTCAGTCTTATCTCCACCAAACAGCACCACCAGCAGCACAGTGCCCCCTAACAACATGCCTGAGAAACAGTTCCATGCTAAATTACAGGGAATAGTGCCACTAATAACACTTCAAATAACCGCTTTTCAAAACTAATTACATGGGAATGCAAAAACATGAAAGGTTCTCAAATTTAATAACTTCGGCACTGGTCAAAAGGGGAAATTAGCAGGATAAAAACCAACAAGTAGTGTCTTACTTGTCTGAGGTCGATGAAAGCTAACTGCAGGGTGTCTCCCTGGAATCCTGGCACGGGCTCAGAACTAGCAAACACTGCAAAGAGAGGTTAAAAATATCACTGATGTGAATTTTCAAAAAAAATCTAATAGAAAATCAAGATTTATGCAATATAAATGCTAGCGAGCATTAAAATGAAACCAGTTTGATAGAAACAGATTAAATTAATAACTCAGAGTGATTAAAAATAAGCAAACAAACCAACAAACAACTCCTGCATCATTTTTCCAATAATCCCAGAGAATAATACCTTTAAGAGTATCATTAGGAATTTTGATTAAAATTCTAACCCAGTTGTAATACTACGGCCACAGAAGCCAACATCTTTTCCTGGCCCCAGGTGAATGATTACTGAATAATTTCAAAATAATGCCAATTCCATGGCTGTCAACATTTTTTCAAACATCTGCTTCTGTTACAGCATCCATGCTGTAAAAACCCCACCTCTGGCCAAAGAGCAATAGAAGACAAACACTAAGGTGGGAGGTAGTTTAACGTGCAGGTGACAGGTAGAAAGCTCTACGTGCCACAGACAGAGCAGAGCTGAAACGCCTGCTCATGCCTTTTAGCCAGCTTATCAGTAATGGACTTCTGCTCCTTTTGAACCCAAAACCAGGCTGGCAAACTTGGAAGGCAAAGCTTTATTCAAAATACGAAAAATGGTAACACCTACAGTAATGAAAGAAAGCTATTTGTTTAAATTAAATCAATAACTGTCAAACTTGAAAATAAATACACTTTTTGTTCTCCCAGTCACACAATTGTAACAGCCACTTGCAGAAACACCCACTGCCTCACATCCCTCCCTGTTCACGTCAGACATCTCACTGCAAGAGCTTGACAGAAGTTTTCTTATGCTTTTCAGTTAAAGCTCTTAACAAAACTATGGGGATGTTACTGTAGTTGTTTTAGAGAGGTATCATCTGAGGCAGTGAAAGGTAACATTTTTTTACCACAGCTCATTCGGTGGTAAGGGAAACAGAACACAAGTGTCCAAAAAATGTCCAGATCCAGTGCTCAACTCTACTTTGCTGCATGGACTCTTACTAACATTTAAAAATAATATGAAATCCTTAATGTTGTGGGGTTTTTTTTAATGGCTAGTTAGAAAATTTGGATCATCAACTAGAAGTAAAATCCAAAAAGACGTTGGTGTCCAAGGAAACACGATGGTAAAATAGTGGGCTCAACTGTTTCCTTCTGAATGTATGGTTTCAACTGAGAGTAATGAATTCAGATATAATTTCTAGACTTGTGAAAGGTCTTACATGAAATGCAACTGTAAATGAAAATGAATAAAGATTCTTACTGAGGTGGTACAAGAAGCTACTAAGAATATCTAAGAATAGCTTGGCAACAGATGAATATAGTATCAGAGTAGCAGCTTCACCAGTAGAGGCAGAATTTATTACTTGTATAACAGTAGTCATAGTTATGGACAGTCACATAATAGGAAATTTAATTAAACTTGATTATGACTTCATACCTCATCAACCAAAGGAATAAGAAATAGCAATCAGACACTGGAGGGAGAACGCTGTACTGACACAGACAAGTGTTGGCAAGAGCTGGCAAATGCTCAGGGATTGTACTCATTGTACTCAAGTCGTGCATCCTCTCTGCAGCTCACAGGGCTGATACCCTTTGGAATGTATCCCAGGGCACTAAATATGGCCCTATGACTTTAGTTCCTCTACACAGCACCTACAGCCACTGCAGCTGCAGAAGGAGCAGCACACAAGGTACCACACCTAATAACTGTATATGCTTTGCTCTCTGTGATTACAATTCCACAATATAAATGCATTTACAACAGCAGGGACACTCATTACAGCACAAACATTTATTCTCACATTTGGGTCCTTTTTGACAGGTGACTACAGTAGAGTTTGTTTCATTATTACAATTTCATGAGTTCAAAGGGCAAAAGATAATCTACTTATGGTAACGGTCAGACAGTCCCCCCTCCACCCTCAGCGCCAGGCTTTTATGTTTTGCTAACAATTTTACAAAGCTAATTAAATATTTTCTACTGCACAGCATTTTAGGAAGATATTATAAGAACAGGATTAACATTCTTCATGTCTTTGTCCTAAGGGTCCTTTTCCAGATAATAATGAAACATTGTCATATATACAGCTTTAAAAATATTCCCCCTTGCATTCATTCCAGGCTTACAGAGGATTTGAGGGGTAGGGGACTGGTGGGTTGGCTGTTTTAACATGCATAAGGAATTTCATAATATGAGAGAGTGAAAATGCAAAGATCACCATTAAACTATCACACATAGGGGCAAATTAATTTGAGTCAGAAACGTCAATGTTTTGGGGAAAATAGGCTGAAACTTTTCAATACATTTTGTATACAATATATATGTGAATTGATGTATAGGTGTTCGTTGATATCAATTTTATTCTCTCACAGCCCCGCCTTGCTGTGCCTCCCTGTTGGTCTGGTCTAATTCCTGACAAACAGTTTTGCTGCTTAACAGCAGAAATTAAGAATAAGAGTCCAGACTTTGTCTGAAAAGCTGGGACAAAGCTTCTCCTTTGGGACAGCTCCACTTCAGCCCCATGGCACTGGGGGGCAGGACAGCAGAGCTCCGCGTGCTTCTGAAGGAGGAGCATGGAAGGGCAACTACCTGGGCAGGCACTTGGTGGCCCTGCTGGATGCTCCAGCTGTTCAAACACGGCCAGGGGACCCACTGAGGGAGCAGCCCCTGGGCCTGGCCACATCCCGCCACCACCTGGCTCCCAAGCTGCCATGTGAGACCATGTGAAGGATGGTCTCAAGCCACTGAAGTTAACCTGACTTCCTTCTCACAGAGGAGGCAGGTAAAGCCAGGGGCCTCGAGAAGAGAGGATTTGGGTTCCTCAGCTCCTGGCTGCCTTCTACCTGGAGACTGTCTCCGTGTGTGCTCAACAGAGCCAAGCCAAAAAATTGCCAAGAAATTTAAAAAATGTATCTTCAGATATTCACAACTTTCTACATCTCACATAACTTCTTATTCAAACAACACATGAGTATACTCCACTGTAAGAAAAATGTCAAATTCATGTACACAATACAGTAAGAAATACCCAACAATTGTGAATTATTCGTACTCCAAGCACTAATTGAAATGTCACTGTTGCATCTATTAATCCCAGAGTGTCAAGAAATAAAGCTGGGGGAGGATGATGAGCAAGAACATAAATCACAGGCATCACAGGGAGGCCTGGAATGTGCCTGCGATGGACCTTATGAATGAGACCCCAAGAGCACAGGACTCTGTGCCAAATCTCCTTTCCCGCCCCTACTCCACGGACTGTAAGATGTCACTTTTGCAACACACTTCTCTGACAAGCTTCCATAATTGCGTTGCAGCCACTCAATATGGCTGTGGGCAAGTCTTCTTCACTGTTACTAACATGAAGAAATTAACCCCCTTTCAGTACTGCAGTGTCTGGTGCCATACTTAGAATAGGAGAATAAACCACCATCTGATGTTTGCCAAACGAGGACTGTTATTCCGCACAGTGTGTAAGGCAGCAGTAGTTCCAGGAGGGAGGAAACCCTGTGTAATGGCACATTTAAAATTTGTATCATAATAAATAAACTCAAGAGGGAAAATTAAAATTTTGCAGACGTTTGACCTTTTTTCCCCTCAACTATAAAGGTGTAAGATTTAGGCAGTGGTTTGGGGCAACTTTGAACTAGAGTTTTTACTGGATATAGCAGTTATGATCCCATTAGGAGCAACAACAGACATACATTTCAAACAAATACTGGAATTAAAAAAAAAATTAATAAAAAATATTCCCCTAAGTTTTAACATACTTACTCATAAATACTTTTACAAGAAGCTGTACTGTAATCATTTTTTTAAAAAAAGACAAAGCTTTAGTAGATTATAGAAAAGATCACTCTATGGCTTACACTAAAGGATGTTTTTGCACTTAAGACAGATATAGATCAGCATTCTGGAACATGGACTTACATTCACACTGTATCACGTCTAAATTAAACTGCTGAATCGCTCCCATGCTTATTTGCTTTAATTCACTGTCCAGTAGCATCTGCATCAGGGAGGTGGAAAGATGCTGGCAGGCTGACATGCAAGCTGTCTGGGCCACTTTTCCCTGGTAGAAAGAGCAACAGGTTTTAAGATAGAAACAAGTGGTTCGTCACTAAAGAACTGCTGATCTGATTTTAATAGACACTCTAAGTCTTAAAGATGCAGGACTTGGATTAGAAGGAAAAAAGATCACACTTGCTGTTATCTCTTTGACTTGCTAGCTTTGCTTCTATTACATCAAAAGGAGAACTAAATTAAATTCTTGTTAAAGCAATTATTGGTATTTCTTCCAGAAATCCAACCATCTTCATGAATACAAGGACATTTTCAAAACAATAACCATGTAAGTTGCTAAAGCAAATGAACAGCTTTGTGGGTTTATTTAATTATTTTTTTAAAAGGCAAACAGAATGAAAGCAAGAATGTAATGGAAATCAACATGCTGCATACTTTTAACAACAGTCAGTAAAAAAACCCTCAAACTTTATATAAACTAAACCCATTGCTTTCAGCTGGGGTATTTATTGCAACAGCTTGTGCTAATTATTGGCACTTTAATTACTTGAATTCCATCTCAAAGCTTGTTGCTAAATTATTTAAAATATTCATGCTTATCTATCATCTTTTCAGGTGCTTAATAAATCAGTGCTGTCAGTAATTAACTACTTAGAAAACAAAATGTAGCCTTCTGCTGTACAAACCAGAAATAATTTTCCAATCACAGTCTAGTTGGTAACATTTCTTTTTGCAATGTGTACGTAATTGAGACAAATAATTTTCCAAACATGAGACCAAAGCACAAAAAAAAGACATTAATTTGATAAATTATTAAAAATTTTGTACAGAAAAATGGAAAGATATTGAAATTCTATCTTAGAATTGAAAAAAACAATCAAGACAGACACTCGCTCACAGGCACTGTTCTGTTCATAGCGCTGCAATCCTTTACAGCAGAGTGGTCTTGGCTTTCAAATGGAATTATATGAATCCCTGTAGTTTACTGAACTGATTAAAGGATGCTTTCCCATTGATGTTTATGTCACAATACGTATGAAAACAAAGGTAACTGTTAACAGGCTTATAGCAAAGGCACCATAACTCCTTAACACCCCTACTGGAGCACACACTACTATGGTTTCACTCATGGCCATTGGCAAAGAGATGACACCTTTTCTCTAAAGCTGCTTCCCAGCTGATTTCTGCAAACTCAGCTTGATCATTCACTGTTGACTCACAGAAACACAGAAAAGCCATGAAAAACGGTCTGGACAGACAGCAGCTCACTGTCTCAAATTGTACAGAAAGTTCTACTCCAACATCTGAGGAGCCACGTCTTGGCCCCAGTAAGACAACTCGCTCGTATCACTGAATTCCCATGTACGCACACAACACAAAACAAGTTTGGCCCTAAATGCTTTTTACTTTAAAAATCCATTCTTTGTTAAAATGTAATTAAAATGTAGGCAATACAATGGAAATTGGTCACTCTCCTCATATGCCACTGAAACATTAAATGGCTTTTGCCAATTCCTCTTTAGCAACAGGACACCTTGAACTGTCAGGAGCTTTATAGCTAAAATGAGACGTCAGTTTCTTAATTGAAAATCTCAGAAAAGCGAATCACATTTTTGACCAAAATAGATGAACTGACAAGGAGGAATGTAAGAAACAATGCAAGAACAGCATGCTCAAAGGTCTCCAGACCCCCTGGCAATTACACTGGGAGAAATGCAGCTCTACTCCCCAAGCAGAACAATATCAATATGAATGGGAAAAAAAAGAAAGGAGGGAAAAAGGGGGGAAAAAGAAGGAAAAAAGGAGGCAAGAAGGAGAATCAATGGGCCACAGCTCATTTAATTACAGTGTAGTAGGTTTGAAATACTTAATGGAATGTCATTTTGATTTAATGGAACAACTAGTGCATCTGTTAAATGTGCTGCTCCATCAAATCAGCTCCACGTCCTATTTATGCTGCCACTATAATGTAATAAAAGTTCAACCAGATTAATAGGTTGTCAAGAAAAATTTTAACATTCAATTTATTTTATATGTAAACAACGTGTACTGCTCTATTAGTTTAAATAAAAGACAGGATTTTACATTTCTAACAAGCATCCACTGTTAATTGTTAAAATCCGGCAAATATCAATAGTACTGGAGCACAAGATAATGGTTACGATGCAGAAATGACATGGTAAAAGCTGCTTTGACTTCATATAGTTATCAATACATGTGCATTTAATGTTTATTTTAAAATTTCATAAAATGGAAACATCCTAACACTTAAACTATTTCCAACTATGTAACTCGAACTACAGGCTTATTGTTCACATGGCGTATCAACACATAATAGAAGTTTACTATACATAGTTTATACGTGATACAATCACTCAATTTTCCTAAATCTAGAGAAAAAATGAAGCTACGTATATCAATCAAAATGTTGAATGTTAACTGAGAGAACAGTGAACTTTACCATTATCCTCTTCAAAATTCAGTGCTTCCCAGTTCAAAATGCGTTGGATGTACAATATTCAGAAAAGAATGAAATTCAAACTTGTGTTTGACAATTGAGATCTAGACAAAAATCTCTCTCCAAATTTCTACCACGTTCCTTGCCATTTTTTCATAATGCATTTTGAAGAGGAAATGTAAGGATTCATGAACATAACACTAAGACATTCCTTTTCCAGAAATAAACAAATCTCAGTTAGCTTCAAAACATTATTAATGTTTATTATTTGTTAGTTTCTTTGGGGTTTTTTTAATGACTATTATTTTTTAAGGGGAGTGGCCGTGGTTACTGTATCTAGCAATTAAATACCTATATTCGCTATCACGCAGAGACTTATCAACTTCTCACATCTGCTCCGGTTGCCTCCCGCACGCAGACACCACTATTATCTCGGCTGTGCCTATGCTAATTGCTGCCAGCTACAAAACCTATTCTTCTAGTCACCCAATGGAGAGTTTAAGAAACAAGGACCCTATTCTATAAGCAAAACCACCTGCCAACAGTGCTAAAGGCAACTGGTTTTTCACCCAGCCTTCACATTTTGCTGAAATACAAATTTGTAAAAAGAGAAAAACCTTAGACAAACTTCTTATATTTCAAAGGGGCTTGTAAAGAGAATCTGCTGACATATTAAATCCTTTTTTATAGGACCCCAAGGCTTTTCTCCTAAGAACAATTGCAGCAAAGAGACATTTGGCTCTAGGAAACTCCCCAAGGGTCAGCCCCATGCACCCTGGCAGGGCACCTTGGTGGCACTGCTGGGACCAGGCTGGCCGTCTCCCAGCAGCTTCCGTCATTCACGCCGTGTCAGTCAGCATGATTTATGGACCGCATTCAACCGAGTCAAAGCATATAGAATGAGAAATATGACTACAATCTGCTAATTTGTTTTGTATTGAGCCACTTAGGAGTCAAAGACCTGATGTGGGGCTGAGAGCAGCAGCACAATTAACGGGCCAGTGACAGGTCCATCCATCCTCCCTGCCCGGCCCTGCCAGTCAAAGGCGGCTCGGAGCAGCGTTTGGAGAGGTGGGTAAGGAAACCCATTCTCTAAGCCGCCTGTGGAGGCTGTTGATGGACAGTTTTTGAATATAGCTGAAGAAAACCACCACCCCTGCACCCTCACTGCAAGCTGTGACATTAGGCTTTAGCTGCCAATCACATCAACAATAAAATAACACAAACTGCCATCCTCCGCATAAAAGGAAATAACAAAACTTATCTCTTAAATTTGAGATATTAAACTGAAGAATTGATTTCACAATATAAAATGACATAATGAGAAACCTTCTGAAAATGCAAAGAATCACAAATTTGGTCATCTAATTGATTTAATGAGATTAATGGCTGCATAATGAAATTTTAGTTTACTTTTAGATTCAATTCAAAGCATCTAATGACACTATCAATTGCAATATGAACTAAAAATGGGATGCAAAAGAACGTGCAAACAGCAATAATCTCAAAAGACTAAATCCTTGTAGCTTTAGAAAACAGAAGCATTAAAAACTGCATTACTCTTGAATCACAGTCTTTCCAAAGCAATGCAGCCTCTGTCCCTGCACCTCTGGAATTCTGCTGGTGCCTAGCCACGACACAGCCACCACCCTGACACCTATTACACATTAACAGCAAATATTTCTGCCCAGGATATTCAATATTCCTGCTGCTCATGCCACCCACCAGCTGTTCACATCACAGAAACATTCACTGTAATGAGCCACCAATGTCACCTGGCTCAGTCACCCACCTGAAGGAGGACTACTGCCAACACCTGTTCAGGTCTGTAGTCCTTTTTTCTGGCTGAGCCTTCAAAACCACTGAAGATGGGAACTTAGCAGCCTCTCTGGGTAAACTCCTCTAGCATACCACCACTCTGCTCATGCAAACTTTCTCCCTAACATGAATGTTTCATCCCCCAAGCTTCTGCTTGTCACCACAGCAACAGGTGAATTTGCCAGCCCTACCAAGAAGAGTTTGGCTCCATCACCTTTGTACCTGTTCTTAGGTTGCCACCAGACCTGTCCCAACCTTCTCTGGAACTGCCTAACCCACTTCCCTGAAACTCCATTCCTTGTCCATTTGCTCCAACACCTCATCAGCCCCTTGGAGACCTTCTCTCCAGGTCCGTGGAGCTGCTGCTCAGCTAACTGCCTCCCAGGCTGCAGCAAGAACAGGGTCAGTCCCACACTCTGTGCTCAGTACGTGCCTTGCACACCTGTTCACTTACACACTGACAGCACAGGGTAATTTGCTGCTGTACATTGTTTAAGTCAACAAGATTCAATCACATTGTTAGGGAAAATTACTAAAAGTAATTTCAGAAATTCAGTATTCAGAAGCCACTCAGCAGAATAATATTAATTTCAACACTTTCATTATCATGGAAATGCTTATGCCAAATCAAAATAAACTCCTTATACAAAAATTAATGACCCGAAAATAATCAGGGCATGGAAGAATTCTTAAATGTAATCCATCATATTCTTAAAAAAAAATTACTAATTGAGCAACCCGTTCCCTTGACCCCAGGAACGATGGGCCCTTCACTGACTCTTTATCCTGTTCTCTCACTCTCTCCTCGTTCCATGTGCTTGTCTCACAGCCACACCGTGGTACCCAACCTCCCTCCAACAGATCCCACAGTCTCCTCTGCATTGCCTCACTTGGGACACAAGGCACAGCCACCAGACTCCTGCCAGGTTCTGGGGCTCCAGCTGTCCCCGAGAACAAAAGCCCCACGTTGGTCACTGCCCTGGTCCCTCACGCAACCACACAAGGTACAGAGCAAGGCACCAGCAAAACAGAAGGGTCCTATTAATAAATGATTAAAAACTGAAGCAATAAGCCTGCAGGCAGTTCATAGTTCGTCAGTTCACATGCTTTTTCTTCATCTTGCATCTACTTACCGACATAGCTGCATGGTCATTGTTGTTATTCTGAGAAGGAAACCAGTAAGGCAATCAAAACAAAAAAATTTAGATGTACTGTCAACATAAAAAAAAAAAATTGGTAGCAATAAAAGGTAAAGAAAAGCTTCCAAAAAAGAACAATTACAGCTACATAATTCCTGTAAACTTATATAGTATTTTGTCAAGGCACAACAAATAGTGTATAATTTAAATAACATTAGTTTAGCAATAAAATGTTTTTCCATAACAAGGAACTGTATGCCAAAATATCAAAGTAGCAAATTTCAAATGACAAAGTGTCAGTTGATATGTCTTTACAGAAAGCTTTCATCATAACACGTATATCCCAAAATACTTAGGTTAAAAACTAAAGGCTGTGTTTACCCTCTGCCTTACAGAGGCTCTGTTCGTCAGTAACACACTTTGTTCAAACAAGACTTACAGCAGCTCAGGACAGCAAGAATCTAAACGTAACACAACCCACTAATAAATTTTAACATAAATCTAATGGTAACATAACGACAGAGTAGAAATAAGCTATTTTCCTTTTTCAAAAATAGTTCTTATGTACAGTAAACAAACAGAGAGAAAACAAAGATGTAAAACTTAAGGAAAAAAAAAAAAAGCTTCAGAGACGCAAGACATTGCCAGGACAGCAGACCCCAGCACACCATGCCATCAACTGGGCAGGTTCAGTCAAACTGAGATCATGGTCGACCCGATTCAGATCTCTAATCTTCCAATGGAAATAATACAAACTGCATAAAACAGATAGAAACAGAAGATGTGTATTTTCAAAGATGTGTCTAGGTTGGCACAGAAGCAGTGTCAATGGCCCCAGGCAGGAGCACTGCAGGGACACGTCCCCATGCCTTACACACCTCACATACGCACCGAAATGGAACACGGCCCCAGGGACCGCAACAAAAAATCCTTAAAGAACGTTTCTAGAGGAATACTGGCATCCCACAATCTAGCCTAGTTTAGCACGCCACAGCATGCACTGTTTTAATGAGTTGTGGAACCTACATCTGGGATTATCTTTGAAAATGGTTTTACTATACATTTTTCCTGAGTGAAAGGAAAAATGAAAATACCTTACTATTACAAGTCTAACCAAAATCGCCCCAATATAACTGTACATATGTTTCCGTATCACCTCCACGGCTCACACACACCAGCACTCGTAGGACCGTATGCTCCTACAGCCAGAGCAGAGTGTGACACACCTGATGCCTCCAACATGACAGGAACCCTCCTGCCAGCCCAGAGCCATCACCCACAGAGCTCTGCATCCCGCCTGCCCCTGACCGGAGCCTGAAGTTCCCAAATAACCTCCTCACAGGAGCTTTCACACTTCACAAGTCCTAACACCACAGCTGCTTCTCTCCATTCCTCTTCCCCCACCCCTGCCTCCGTCCGTGGCTCATTTCACAAGCTCTCTCCGGGCACAGGCTCCCAGCAGACGCCTGCAGGCCCTCTCTGGGGGCCGCACATCCATCACTGCTACAGGCCATGACGGCGCAGGGCCCTTCATCCACACCGCGGTGGGTGTGAGGTGATGGTGAATCTCGCTGCCTCACGCACTCACTGCTCTTTACCAAAACCAGCCCCACTGGTCCGGCGCGGAGCTCGTGCCTCATGGCACACTCATGTCAGTGTTACCTGGAGTTATGTCAGTAAAGAAAAAAAGGAGACTGAGGAACTGCAGCCCCCTCAGGTGTGATTTGGAAGGTCAGGTAAGCCCACCACGCCAGCAACGTCAACACCTGGCTCTGCACATGCAGGAATTACCCTTCCCTTCCAGCCCCGCAACACCCCGAGGACGGGCTCTTCACGGGCACTGCAGCGGGGAAATCACTGGGACAGTGGTGTGACAGGATGGGGACAGCGGATGTGGCCTGAACGAACCACTGACGTCATCCCAGACCTACAAAGCTATAAGCTATTATGATGATGAATCAAACCAGAAACAGCTTTTTCTGTCTTAAAGCAAGGGAAAATGAGACAACAGAACATAACAAATAGTACACAAAACAGGTTAAGGGTGCCCTTTTACCCAGGGCAAAGCAACATGGGATATACTTGAATATGAATGAGGACTCATTTCAATGAAACTCAATTAACTAGAATCAAATGACTTCTCGTGACCAAAACTATTTAGCTAAAAGCAACCTCAGAGAACCCAAGACCTCCATAATCTTACGTACAAGTGGAGGATTTGTACCAATTCCGCACTGTTTGAGCCAATGCATGTGTACACAGAACCAATATAGTTAATTAAAAAGGCCATGTGATGCTCTAGAAAACTGCATGAGCTCTTATACTATTTGTAAATTAGTTTTTGTTAACAACATTACTAAAGTATTTGAAAGTATTTTCTAAATATTACCACAAGTAAGCATCATCAACTACTGAAACACACCCAAAAATACATCTGTACTGAAAAAAGTTGAAAAATACATGTGCTAGCAAGTGCACAGTGCAAAAAAATCACATCTATTTTCAAAATCTGACTATTTTAAAACAAAATAATGCTCCAATATTTTGAAATTAAACTTAATTTTGAACACTTACAGGTAAATGAGTAAAAACTTGAAACGTGCTTCTTAAAAAGTTAATAAGGTCCATTAAGTATCCACTGGCTCTTCCATCCGATTCAGACATTGTCCAATCATAATCAGCAATCTGAATAAATTCATCAATTTTTTGGTTAAGTTTTGTGTATATTTCCCCTTCTGCGGCGTGCCTTGCATCCTGAAAAAAACCCAAAGGTGTGCAATTGTCAGAATTCTAAACTATTACTACGATGTAGTTAAAATTATATTAATCAAAGAAACTGAAGTCTTGTGCTTTTCTTGGACTCAAAAAATATCTTATTTAAAACAGTTTTTTAACTTGTGTCTTACAATAAGTCTGAGGCTGTGGTTTCTAAAATACTCCCATAAGGTATATTATAAGAGTGTTTAGAACAGAATACTCCTACAGAATAATCTCTGTTCTCAGAGACAAATGAAATAAATTTGAATTTGGAAACAAAGCAGTTGCTTTACTCCCTTCACAACAATCACCTGTAATACAGCCTTACAAATTTATCAACCCTGACATGAAGTTTATTTGACCTCTTTTTTAAAGAAAGTAATCAAAGAACATAATTATTTTATCTGTCACAGACAGAGGTCCCGCAACCATATGATTTTTATGTCACAAATATCTTAAAGCCATGTATCTGAAAAAACACACACCATTTGTCATCCCCCTTTAAACATCCTGACCATCATGCACCCCCTTACTTCCTCCCACACCAAGTTTTTGTTCTGCCACCACCCACACTCCACTGTGTGGACCAGCAGAGAAGCAAAGTCCCACGTTTGCTGTGAGGAGAGCCCCGACGCTGCCTGTCTGCCCCATCTCTTTGGGGACCTGCTCTCTGATCCAAGGGGACCTCAGCGTGGGTGCTCAGGAAGCCGTATTTGGCTGCAAGGGCACGCTTTTAGCAGCCTGGAGTTTAAAGATACTCCCCACATTCTAATTTGGGCTCAGCATAAAACTTTCTTCACTGATCTTGGGAAACGACTCCAAAGAGATACTGGATTTGAAGTGGACTGGTCAGTTGTGGAAGCTTTTTAGAGTGTGAAAACAGGATGGATATACTGGAGCAAGGTAAAAGTGGATGAGATTCCCATCGCTGCTTTCCTCTGGGAGAAAGCAGTGCAAAGACATGGCACTTCAGAAAGGTGTAAAAAAGAAAGGCAAAAAGAAAAAAAAACCCCAAATGATCTGAGCATAAAGGCGGCATCACACTGAGTGCATCAGATGTAGCCTTCAGCCAGGCCCTAGGATGTGAACACCACAGGAGAAGCAAGAAACCACGTGGCCCTGCCACATATAAACATCACAGTACATAAATCTCCCTAAAATCCCCAACATATGCTTAGTGTGACTGCTGAGTTAAAGGAAAACCAATGGTCACCCAAAGCTGGGAGACGTGGTTATAAATATTGAAAGTTACACATTTTTTTAATATGATAAAATGAAACAAGTTTTGGAGGTGTATTGGTTTGGGTTTTTTTTTTTTTAATTTCCACCAATGTGAAACAATGCTTGGAGAATCTGAAGGACATCTTAAAATGAGATCTTATATATTAAAAAAGAAAAAAAAAAGAGAAAAACAGCAGCCATGAAATAGGTCTGAAGGTTTTTATTAAAAAAATCCAGTATTGATGTACTTACAAGATCACATCATGGAATGCAAATGTGATCAATGCTGCTAATAAAGGAAGATTTTTGACCACTTGGAAAGAATGGAGGTGACATGATTTGCCACCAGGAGATGAATTTAATAACAGTAGAACATACCAAACTTTGTCAGGGCCCAGTTGGGGAACTGCAAGTTTTTCATTAAAATAGAAAGGAAAAAAAAAAAAGAGGGATTAACGAGAAAAGAATTTTCTACTCTAAGTGGAGAACATTATGCTAACAAGTTCTCCAGGGAAAGAGACAGGAGAGAAACCATAAACAAAAATTCTTGGGTGTTTGTCATCGTTCATTCCGCACTGCCTAGGTACCTGGCTCACAGAACGCAGGGATAACACCCTGTGGTACCCTCCCACAGAACAGAGGGCTCACAGGACACTGAAAGGTAATGGACAGCATAAGCAACCAGCACAAAACCTAACATAAGCTTTCAACTGCATTTATCAAATGAAGTTCAAGGATAGAGAACATCTTACCCCTTAATGAAATCAAAGACTACGGCTGCATTAAGTGCTTTGTTTGACCTCACAGGAAAGTACCTGTGGATATACAAATTCACAGCCACACGCACTGTGGTACCCAACCAGCAAAGCCTGGGTCTTAGGGACAGGGAAACCAGTGACCTACTGGCAGGGTGATGCTAACCCAGCTACAGCTGCCTCACCAGAGCCCTCTGTCTGGCCTCATTCCTTTAACCTTTAGCAAAACAAATGACAATTAATGGGAAAATTGCTGGCAATCATCTGGAAATATGAAGTCTCTTGCAATGATGATGTCTTACTCCACCTCACCCAGCTTTTCACAGCTATGCCAGAGGGGATGTTAAAATAGGAGAGGCTACATATTGCATCAAGTACAGAAAACAGAACTCGCCTCAATAGGATTAGTCCTCTTTATCCCATAAATAGAAAAATTCACCCTCCTTTGTTTCAGTGCACACTGAAAAAAACCCAAATACCTACAGTTCATGTTGCAGCTGCTTTGGAATCTCTGATGACTTTTTGTTTTGTTCTTTCAAAAATGTCTGTATAGAAGCCCCAAGTGATGAAGAAGGCAAAGCACCAGCTGAATGTGGCACAAGGCAACCCAGACAGGGTTATTCTTCTGCAAGAATGGTTTCTTCAGAAAGTGAATGGGGTTTGTGTGGTAAGGGTTTGGTAGTGGGGGCTACAGAGGTGGTTTCTGGGAGAAGCTACCAGAAGCTTTGCCCTCACCCCCTTTTGTTTCAATGTACTTCATTTGTAGTCATTTTAATGTAACTGTTCAGACATAGTCACATAACGGATGCCATGTACCATACCTTAAATGTAGAAAGTCCATAAAGTCTTGCGGTGTGAACAGTCACTTGTGAAATATTTGTAATGTTGGATATAAAATCCTCAAGATATTTACAAGCTTGTTCCAGGTGTGTTGTGTTTATGATGATTTGAACGAGCTACAAGAGACAAAAAATTGTTGTGAGAATCCTTTTGGTATCACCCATTGTCATTTGATTTTTTCAGCAACTTTCAGGTTACTTTTTTTAGCAACAATGCTACCAAAAACTAATTACAGTATTTCAGGTTACCACCTATTGCCTGTTAGTTTTCAGGTTTGCTTTCAAAAACCACTAAGGAGTAATACAGTTTATATACAAATGATGACATTTTTAAAATGAAAACTGCAGACATCTACTTGGTGCAATAAATACAATTGGTATTTAAAAAAAAAAAAAGGAAAATATATTACCGAAAGCAAATCACTAATTTGTACCATAAAAATAATTTTTAAGAAAGTATTTTTTAAAAATTATTTTTATAATAAAATAATTTCACAGTATTGTTTGCAGAACGATGCATTGTGATGTCAGGGAATTTCAACTATAAGGTTTTCAACTCCTTCTCCCCTCAGCGATGGTAACAATCTGCTTTTATGTGACATAAATGTTTTTATAAGCAGGACCTGCACTCACATTCTGTTCGCAAACTAGACATGGCACAATGCATGGCATACCCTGTGTAACGCAGGGTAACTGAAACATCAGTAAATTGCTGCTTAATTTTCACTGCACACCATCTGTTTTAGAGAACACTAATGTAATGCTT
Organism: Scolopax mira; assembly: GCA_004320125.1. Taxonomy (NCBI): domain Eukaryota; kingdom Metazoa; phylum Chordata; class Aves; order Charadriiformes; family Scolopacidae; genus Scolopax; species Scolopax mira. The sequence continues at coordinate 242,700 of BJBW01002980.1, read as the reverse complement.
TGTAAAATAAGTCTTATCTTTTTAACATTTTTCTCGTAAAACATTGATTTGATAATGAAACACCTCAAGAATATTAGTGAATTTATTTTCATATCCTCAAAAATATTCCTGTACCCATTTCAATAACACAGACAACCATGGCTCAGAGAAATCCTATGGCTTGTCTTACTAACATGGCAATATACAATTTCTAGAGCTCTCTCCTCATCTTCTTCATCTCATCTATATGGGCTCCTGCTGTTTAAACCCACCCTTCACTGCGCAGTAATGCTGTGTGACAGCAACAAGCTCCCCCCTGGCAGGTCTCAGGAGGGACCTGCTGCCTCCGGACACTGCCTGTCCAACCACTCACAGTCCTCGTGCCTCACCCTGCCCCAAAACGCACTGAACCAGGAGTCCTGATGAAGAAACAACACACAGGAACCTAATCCCATATTTTCATTGCAATTACTATAGAAAATTCTCATGTGTTAGAGTGAACTTAAATTTTAGACTTTTTGATCTGGTAGGTTCACTCTGGAACTTTAAACAGTTCATGTGAGATTTTCACCACATCTCCCCTTTTCTTTATTTTAACAGGAAGGAAAAAGAAACTCAACAATGTGCTGGGCAGGAGCAGAACACAGGAACTTGCTCCATACACAGCCAAAGAAGTCAGAGCCTTTGGCTTGTTTCTCACAAATCTCTGTTTATCATTCAGGAGAGAAAACTCTCCCACTGTCACCTCTCTCCCCAAAGGCACCCCTGGGTGAATATATGTCCTTCCGACTCGACTAACACTGGAATGTTATTTTCTGTGTAACAGATACTGATGCTTCTTTATACTTTCATCTTTCACCTCTTTACATTTTCAATTTTAAAGCAATTGATAGACGTTTTTCTTACACTAATCTTAATAGCGTGGCATATCTACATCTACAAAACTAATTTTAGCATTGATTGTCTTAAAAAACACAGTTTTGAGTATGTGTTTTTAAAACTTACCTCAGTTAAACCTATATGAGGTTTTTTAATTAGGTTCTGTAAACAACTACTTAGAGTTCTTGTAAGCAGCAAATTTGTAGCTTTTCTGAGCATATCATCTATTTCTGTTGAGCTGAAAAAAATATGAAAAAAAATTTTTTTTTATATAACTATGCTGCACATGACAATACTTTGACAGTAATACTTATTACTTTTATATTTTCCCTGCAAAGGGGACTTTTCATGTTAAGAATTCCTTAAGAGCATTTAATTTCTGGTTGCTCCGAGTCTTCTGTGTTCTAACACACAGAACACCTCTTTCATTTACCAAAGTATCCATTAACTGGGTTTCAACACTGAAGCAAAACCGTTTTGTTTTTGTATTTAAATATATTTTGGACATGTTTATTGTCACAGCAGTTTGGAAAGAGTAATCTGTGGGTTTAATGAGTTACTGAGGAGGTCAGCATGCACTCATTAGTACGTGTAAATTATTAACAGTATCAATTAAGAATGTGTGAAAGCAAGTCATTTACATCTTTACCAGTGCAGAAATGGGTGACTAGCCACAAATACCTTCCAGATTTCAGATCTATGAATGTTATTTTTTGTAATTAAAACTAAGCTTTCGAAGGCCACAGGATGAAAGGCAATGGGAGAATTGTGATGCTTCCGGTCGGAAAAAGGTGTGATGAGAGAAATCATTGCTAAAGGAACACAACGCACCAAGAAGGGAAACCCAGCTCAGGAAATCAGGTACGCCACACAATGATTTCTGCAATGGTCAGAAATTTGGAAATACTACTAAGTTGGTTTTTTTTCATATTTTACATGCTTTGTTAAATAAATAAAATCTCTAGATTATTTAAACAGGTCAATACTGTTTAAAACCCCCAGCAGTGTCTCAGACTGCTCACCGTGCCCAGCTACCCTCACCCACACCGGCACACACAGTGTATACAAAATATATATACATATGTGAAACATACGCTATAGCATGGGGAATCACAGGTTAAATATAAAGAATTGTATATGTAAATTACGAAAGAAACACAGCTAGCAACTACACAAGAAAATACATTTCCAATTTCATATATATCTTTAGGTCACCTGGAAGTTCTAGGTTACACAGCTACCTTCCCAACTCTCTATGCTTACCTGCGGTGAAGTGACTCTGAAAACTTAAGGCTGGCATAAATAAATTCCTTCACCTGGATATAAATCTGAGGCACTGACTGAGACATTGGAAGCTTCTTTGGAAAGGATTGCTGTGAAAATAAAAGATAATACTATTGTACTTGAAAATATTGTACATGAAAATTACATGCCACAGTTAGAAAGCCATTTAAGATTATCAATATGTTAATTTATTTTAAACTTTTCTGTTCTTCATCAACAGTGGTATGCATTGGGCTGACTTCTACATCTGTTTAAACAGCTTATAGGCAAAACAGAATGTTATCTCTTTTTAGAATTACAATAAAGTTGTGAGGCTTTATGCAATTTGAGATCTCTCTGTAGAAAGCAATTTACAAACACATATTAAAAAGCAGGTCTCCAACCACTTTTAATGTGAATGAACAAGATAGATATAAGTGGGATGAGAGGTTCAAAACTGCAAACATTTGGAAGTAGTGGGGAAAAAAAAGAAAGTTTGAGATGTTCAGTACATCTGGGAATCTAAAAGCATCCTGACTATTTCTAGGCATGTATATTTACATGCATTCACTTTCTCTCCATGACTCACAAAACCAAAGCTTGAATTTGGATTAACATGTGGGAAATACAAGTAGCCTGTAAGAATAAAATCATGTTTCTTACTTAAATTTTAAAGCTGATGTTGTATTTGTGAGGACAAAAAGAAAACCATTCAATTAATTGTACATATACCAAATAGGTATTTCTGCATTGATACATAATTTTTGAAATCTGCAAGACAATTAATTTTCTGTTCACTCTGACTAATGCATGAGAAAAACAATTAACAACTGATACCACCCCTAGAAAATTTCATCTGCCTTAAACAACAACAAAAAAACCCCCACAAAAAAACATTTATCAATAGCAGCTCAATGTTTGTGTACTAAAAAGCCAAGACAAAACATATTACATTGACATTTGCCTGATCACACCTCTTTATTTTAAGATCAGGTGGTGTGACAATTATGTGACAATTACGTTCATGTCCTTTAACAGCGATAGCGAACTTTTTTTAACAATAAAATTTACCTCAAATATGTGCTCATCTGATTTATGCAATTAATTTTCACACATAAAACAAGTGCAATTATATACAACTATTTTGGATCATTAAAATATTCTGTCAGCAGGGCTTACAGCTGTGTCTTACAGGCAACAGCAGAGAGGTGAAGGGGATGGGACTGTGAAGAGCAACCAACAGCAGTGATGTTGGAGCATTTATGAAGTTTTCCCTGCATGTGGATTCCCTGCAATCTAATAACATGTAAGGGAACACTGCAGCTTCCTTTCAACAAGGACACCTAACCACTCTTTCCCTCTGTGCCACTGCTTAGCTGACAAAGTCTCTGAGTACAGAGAATACATTTCCCTGCTAGTGAAACAAGAGCCAAAGCTTTGTACTAATCATATACATACATGTGCCACACACGCATGCTGGTACATCAGACAGAGTGAGGGCTTAGCAAGTAAAATTATTTAGTGCGAGTTAAAAATCTCTGCAACTGATTAGCAAAATCTGTCCTGCTAAATAGCACTCAGGGTGTGATATGCTTCCAACGCTGTAAGGGATTTCCATACAGCTTATCTATTTTAATATTATAATGGCTAAGTAAATATGAGTAAATTTGAGGGAGGAAAGCACCCACTAAGCACTCTGGCACCTTATTAAAAAGCCGGCATAAACCCCACCTTCAGTTTTTCATTTTCACTGCAGTACTGTATTAATGACATGCAGCTGTTACCCTTGCCTGGTAAATCCCCAGTGAATCATAGATTTTACTCTTAGAATCATAGAATCATTTAGGTTGGAAAAGACCTTTAAGATCACTGAGTCCCACTGTTAACCAGTACTGCCAAACCCACCACTGACCCGTGTCCCTCAGCACCACATCTGCCTGGCTTTTCCAACATTGCCCTGGGCAGCCTCTCCCAAGGCTTGACAACCCTTTGGGTGAAGAACTTTTTCCTAATATCCATCCTAATCCTCGCCTGGTGCAACTTGACGCCATTTCCCTGTGTCCTTTTGCAGATATCTGCAGTGACAGATGGTGTACAGACCAGCTTCCCTCTACAACAGTTGCTCCCACTGCCTTGTGGTTCCCAGGTTTAGCTCTCCACTACAGGCTCCATCTGTATTCTTCATGGCTATAGCCCAACCCGTATTTGAAAAGCAGAACATGTGAATCACCTTTCTGTGAAAGGAGTTTGCAGTGAAAGAACGGATGAGGCTATGAAAGAGCATCCCACTGGAATGCTGGTACTGCAGAATTATTTGCAGTCTCTTCACACACACCCCACATGCTCAAACACAAATAATTCACTTTAAAAGTAAAATATAAAAGTTGCTGCCTCTAACAGATCCCTATTTAACATGTATTTAGTATAGTATATACTATACTATGAGTTACTAAACCCAGTGAGTTGCAACAAAATTTAACTGATGATAGACTGTATTATAATTACATAAAGACTGCATCAAGTAAAGTGTATTATTAATTTGTTTATAAAACAATGGGTTTCATTATTCACTCAAACATCAGAGCAAATGACTAAAGCTTTAATTTTCATATTTATTTATGACTAGATAATTACACACAAAGAAGGTGATTTAGCCTCTTAATCTACCTAACTTGTCAAATTTTAATTGCTTTTTAATTATAAAATGCATTACTGTCCCAAGTGTCCTTAATTGGATTTCAACAAACTTTAATGACATAAAACTTTTTCCTTACCTTATCAAGTTCTGGATCTTGAAAAGGAAATTTGCTTGTGACTATTTTGTATTCCTCTTCGTTTGCTACAGGAATGGGGCTGTAGTTATCTGCTTCAAAAATATCCCTGGTGAATTAGTAAAGTGAAAACCATTTAGGACACAAAACTCACGTACAGTGAGTTACAGTGTTAAAACATGTAAATGAATATATATTTTATTACCACACTTAGATGTGCAACTTCAAAAAGTTATGAGCTGCAATCACCATAACCTAAGACATCCACACTATTTTTAAAACAATTTCAAAGTCTTGTACATGCTGACTCTTTATGCTGTCTCATCACAGAGGAAAAACAGCCGAGAGCATTTTAATACATACGACTCAAAGCACAATACAGGAAAGGGACTTGAGATCAACTTGTCCACTCCACAGTAAGCCATAACGAGACACTAATTACGGCAGCCTACCTACACTTAGCCCCCAGCATGGCACGTGTCTCCCTTGGGTACCACGGCTACACAGTCCCCAGAGGGTACGCTGCAAACTCCCACCAGGTAGGAGGGCACAGCACAAAGGTGCCCTCCAGGCTGTGCTGCTCGTCAAGAGACCATGCCGGGGGGCACAGAGCTTGAGAACATCAAGCGGCCAGTCTCATTTTAAGATTTTCTGTAACACAGTGTCACATAATTTAAGGTAAAGAACTTCTGCACATTTAGACCTCACACCCGATCTGCACAGAGTCCCCTCCTGCTCTGCTCCTGGCTTCACAATTTACTCCATCAAATGATTCCAAAAGAATAGGTGGAAACCAACCTGCATTTTAAAAAAAATGAGGACATACTGGCAACGTCAGCAGTCTGTCAGGGAGACACGTGTATCAGATACATTTAAACATGGAGACAACCTACATTAGGAAGCTAATGGCCTCTTGTAATGGTCTGGAGTTACTGGGTTCCTAATGAAGAGAAACAGATGTCCCTCCAGCACATTTCTCCACTAATGCCCACTGGAGACCCTCCTGCTCTCCATCCCCTACAGAAGCAGCAAACTCAGTGGCTCTTCTCCTAAATACTGGTTACATGTGGTTAATATCTTAGTCCTATACAATCCGAAATTCATACACAATACCGAGTTAATAAATTCTTCCAGAATTACAACTCTATCAAAAAACCTTGAAATCAGATGAAAACAACAGCTGCTGTACAAAGGCACCATGATTTTGAAATACTAACCTGAACAGTCCAGACCACTTTTTAAGAAGCGTTTCATTGTACTGGTCTCTTATCTCAAACAAAAGATCAAATAGTCGGTTCACAGGAAAACCATAGCCCTAAGGTATAAAAATGAAAAGGGTGGGTAATTCAAGAACTAATACACTCAGTTCCTATCACATCCCTTCAGGATTCTGAGATGAGATTTATAATTCAATCTTGTCACTTCTATAAAACAAACTATAGTACTTTAAAGTCACCACTACAATTAGAAAATTATATATTAAATTCTTACCAAATATTTTATCCTATTCTTTCAGTTTTTCAAGCAGAAATTTATCCAATTTCTTGGTAACATTTTAACTTGCTATTTATGCATATAACTAATCTTTTTATTGGCAAGAATACTTGCCAATGATGTTCACTTGATCTTTCAGCTAGAGACTTTCTAGCTAGACACTTCAGCTAGAAGTGGAATGCTATTCTTGCTAAAGATCAGAACTGAAGCATTTATAAAAGACAAAGACATACAGCAAGAACAACGCTAGCATTGTTTTTGCACATACATAAGTGGATGCTACCTGGATATCCCAGAACGCAGACATTAAATTGATAACACTGAAAAGGAGGAACCAAGGCAAGAAATACATGTATTTTTAAAATATTATTGTGTAATTTTGTTCTTGATTCGTATATATGATTCAGGAAAACCCAAAGCAATGCAGTTACTCACATAAAGGAAAAATTTAGGAATTTCAGTTAAATTACTAATATCCTAAAATACTAAAATAGTACGTACCTGCAAAGTATCCGCAAATACTACAATGAGATTCTTCAGTTCCAGAACGAGGTTGGGATCACTGCAATATGACTGAAAGTGAGAAATTCTGGTTTTGTTAATAGCATTTAAAATATGGTACGTATGTTTGCAAAGAGTACTAGCACAAAAGGTTAAACTCTCCAGCTTTATCCCTTTACCTGACTGATTGCCTTTGTAACACACTGCTCTTCACTACAGGCAAATAAAAGTATTTGTTAAATTATGATATGAACTACCAGTAATATAAAAGCTCAGTAAGTAAAGTAAAATATGAGAGTCAATAAATATTAGTATGTTGTACTGAAATTCAAAATCAGCACATGACATTTCTTTCAGTGGATCATAAGCACACACTAAAATGCTTTCCAAAATCACCCTCAGAGGGGTTTCCACAGGATGTTCTTCTGGACCCTGAGCATGGGTCTCACTGGGGCTACCTGTGCCCCCTCAGACAGTCACCCAGGGAACACTGTCTGTGCTTGGGAAAACACTACGAAACGCTTTCTCAATAAATTCAAATTACAAAATTGATGGTAAAAAGTCAAGACATTAAGTTATTTATTAAATGACTGAAATTTGATTTTCATAGGTGTGGAGTCCTACAACTAAGGCTTTCACCTCAGCTTCACTGTTTGCAATACTGGGTAAAGTAAAAAAAATATTTCTATTAAAATAATTTAAAGCAGAGTAAGAATATAGTATTGCTTAGAGACTAGACACATCTGTTTCACCTTTCTTTAATTTTTGCTCTTAGCACGTTTCATTAAAGTAAAGGTCAGTTTAAAATAACTCATAAAGCAACATACACTAAACATCAGCCTGTACTAGGATGGTGTTAGAAAGAGATTGTGATAGAATTGGTTTTGATGAAAGTTATACATTTTGAGAAGAAACAGTGATCAACCACACGACAAGACATTGAAGAGTTCTTTAGAGATTATATTACTTAAATCACCATATTCTTACATAGGTGCATAAATCCATATGCCGCCAATTAACCGCCATAGCATTTAGCTTAAAAAAATGCTGAATATATCTCAATTTATCCCAATTCTCTAAAATTAATTTAAGAAGTATGAAAACATCTCAAGTACCACTGACCAGAAAAGGGCCTGTGATAAAACTATAGTTGCAATCTGAACATCTTCCCCATTTTTCCTCCATGTGTATGAAATGTAAAACAGTCCTTGAATTAAACATCAATTGTAATAAAAATAAAAATAACACTGCATAAAGGAATTGCTTTGAGCAAACATTAAAAAAGGAAGGATAAAACTCTTCTATTTTTTCCCTGACTGTGAAAGTTGTACCAATAGTAAACTCTGAAGTAATTTAGAGTCAGCCAGGTGTAGCAATTTAGAGTCCTGGATCAGCTGATTGAAAAATGGTACCCACCGCTCTTCCCAGAGAAATAAGAACTGGGATGCAGCTGCTCAGCATCACCAGAGCGAAGGCAGAAACATCACTCCAGGAGACACACTTTGATTATATCCAAATACTCCCTTGACACAGAATTTACATTCTAACATCTGTGAAGATTTTTCTAGTATCTTTACCTCAACATAAACATGTTACTACTATAGCACTGAAGGGATAGCTCCAAGGGGTTTGCTGGTGGAGTTTATTTTGGAAACACAGCATTTGGAATGATAATTAGGAACTATTTCCTGGTGGTGCTTTCAGTGCTGAACTATTCAATCTGATCTAATGAAGAGGTCAGTTGAGACTAATGAGGAAGGATTGCAATAATAACAGCAGATTAACTCTGCATATTCTAAACTGCTGGACTAAGAGAAGGTTTGGAAGACCCAGTGAGTTGTAAATCAGCAGAGGATTATGCAAATAGCCCATGGCTGTGGATCACAGCCTGATACTGTTGGGAAAAACAAAAGCTTGGCAGGCTCCATCCCAAATCTGCACGATTTTTAGTCACAAGGAAAAGAAAACCCCCATGAGAGGGGTGTAATTTTTCACTTTGTTACTATCTCAGCTTTAAATACACAGAACTCTGAAGTAAGAGGATTTGAACGGTGATACTGATAAGGCTTTTCACTTACTGACTGTGTCCTAAGAACAGCAATGATCTTGGAAAGGGCCATGTTCCAGAGTTCATCTGTGTACGTTCGAGTTACCAGTCCTTGGGTTACATGTAAAATGTGGTCTTCTACTACAAAGAAACTAAAAGAAAACAATGCTTAAATTATTAACTTGTTTTCTAATATTAGAGCAAATTTTTACACAGAAGCACAGCCAAACACGTCCCTGCTTGTGCAGTGACCCTTCAGGAGGTTTGGTGTTCTCTTTGTTTGGTGACCCCTGGATGGTTTGGTGTTCACTTTGGTCACCCTTTGGGAAGTTCGGTGTTTGCTTTGTTTAGTGCCCTTTGGGAGATTTGGTGTCCTCTCTACCCAGGATGAGGTCAGAATGTGCAGTTTGTGTCACACCAGCTGGAGCCCTGGCTGCTGGAGAGTCCCTGTGGGGCACCGACCTCAGAGGATGCTCTTCCCCACTCAAATCAGCAACAACCACCCACATGGTTTGTGCGGAAACAGAATCTTGCAGAAGGTTTTTTGAGAATGGCAGAATCAGTACCATAAAACTCCGAAATAAATCTCCATTTAGAAAACTTACCCTACAATTTGACTGAAGTATCGTCTGTAGCCTTCTACTGTTTCATGCTTTCAGTGAAAAAGAAAACAAGTTTAGGAATAAAAATACCATCGAGTATGAGGTACAATCAAGTCAATGCAAAAACAAATGCATCAGTTACCATGCTTGACTGAGGCTGCAGAACTAATCTTGCTTGTTTCCTTCTTTGTTTTCTGTAGTAATTTTCAAATATTTCTCCATCACCCTAAAACAAGACAAAAGTAGTTAAAACAAAAACATTGCCTCAGTATGAAAAAGACATTTCTTAAATTAAGGGTAGAATTCTCTTAAACTAAGCCACATGTGATCCACATGTGATCATGTGATCGGCTTAAAAAAAAAAACCAGCACTTGAAACCAAGATGCAAATTTATTAAACACTTTCTCTTCCAGCAGGACTGTACAGAGCGTGCTGTAACTCATGCTAACACCTCCTGAGCAGACACACAACTGCTCACCTTCAACCCCCCCAGTCAATGTCTTCCTGTTGCACAAAGTCACTGCTGAACCCCACTCCAAACCCCAAATCTCTGCCCAGGCCTGACATAAGCTTCTCAAGTGAAGGAGTAGCTGCTGTTCTCAAATCCGCACCAGAAATGGAGATGTAAAATACCTCATGATTATTTATAGACCACTCTATCCAATGCAATCAAGATCAGCAATTCAAGCATATTAACTATTTTAAACAGATGTTCTAAAGCAATCAGCACAGAAAACAGCACCAACCCTGATGTGTCACTTACTGAATAAGCACAGGAAAAGGAAGACAAAACATACCCAAGCAATGCATTTTTGCACTTTCTGCACAGCTTCCAAAGGATCAGGAGTTTGTATTGACAAAAACAATAAATCAGTTCATGCTGGTTATAAATTCTAGGGATATTGCTCATATATCAAGTGTTGTTTCACACCATAGTTACATCAGTTTATGCTGCTATATAGCACGTTGTTAAAAGGTAACATCACATACCAAAGGGATCAAACATGTTTTCAGCAGAACTTAAATATACATCATCTCACATAATACCTGGGCTAAAAAAACCCTCTTTGTGTATACTTGTCCAGAAGTTTCTAGTCTAAAGAAAGGTTACCTGCCAATAGATACAGTCTACGTGTGCTGCATGTATATTTTGTAATCACCAGGTTGCAATCAAGAGTTAGGTAGTATTCTGAGGTATATAAAATACTGTTTTCTTCTGAAATATGAAGAAGCAGAGTAGAAAACATTTGTCCTGTGTAAAAATGGAATATTTTCTACAGCTTTGTAGCATAGCAGAGAGGGAATCCACTAAGAAGGTGACATTTGCTGTGAGGTGAGTCCTCAATACAGAAGTGCAATGAGTAGACACCTGGTATTGACTCCCCTCCTTTGCTGTCATCATGAAGTCATCCGAACTCCAAAGCCATGTCTTACAGGAGTCAAAGAAGAAGGTCTCCAAGAAGTGGTTAATGCACAACTCTTGATAACGCTATCAGGGCTTGTTAATTAGCTGATATTGGTAGGAAAGACTGAAACCCTACTCTGAAGGCATCAACAACCCTGTTTTCCAAGGGGCTGAGGACCTTCAATATCAGAGCGCATTCCCAGTTGTTTTCTGCCTCCAGGAATTTTGGAACCTGGCAAACTTTCTGTGCAAACCCAAAGACCATCTCCTTGGGATCGAGGATCCAACATTAGGATCCTTGTTGAAGTGAGGAACATAATCATATATTACTTTTACAGGTGATCTATAAATTTTACTTCCTGTTTTTTTTATTATACTAAAGAAAGAATTCGAAGTTGATGTCCACTGGTATATTTAACTTTATATGTTGTTTTTTATATATTATTTCACACTTATTTCCTCTGTAAAAAAGAAATAGTTTCTTTTTTAATTCTCTTTTAATAGTTCTGGCAGCCTGTCTTTCTGTTCTTCCTGTTCTTTTCATTGAGATGAATAATTACTGACATAATTACTGATGCTTTTGTTTGTTCCTTCTTAAAAAAAAAGTAAAAGTGAAATAACCCTTTTAACATTATTTCAAGATATAAACTCTCATGTTTCACAGCTGCAAAGACTCCATAGAAAGAAGATAACACAGCCCGAATACTTGAAACCAAATCCAGCTGAGACTGTAGCATAGCAATATTTAAAAGTACTTAATCTATACGTCCTTAGTACTTACTCTATAAGTAATCTGGCTTTAAAAGTAACTGAGACATAGAGAAGATGAGAAAATAATAAATAATTTGTTACCAAGCTTCCCCCAAAAAAAGTTTTCATCACAAGCAAAAGTTTGTGTATTGTATTTCTTTTACAGCAGCCAAAAGTGGCTGTTGTGTCTCTACCAGGGAATCCAACCTGCCCTGCCCAAGCACAGCCCATCACCATCCACAACCTTCTCTATTGGTATTTTGGGAAGACCCAAGGCTATTTTGCTCTGCAGTTCTCATTTCCACAGGATTCAGACTGGATACTCCTATGTTTCATAATACTGACCATCACCCTTAAGCATTTGGGTACCATGGAATGCTTGGGGGAACTGCAAAAGTGCCAACACCGCTACTGAAGCAGACATGCACATTTTACACATATTCTTAAGAACACTTACGCAATTAATGTCTTGCCGCGTCTCCTTTATTATATATGCAAAATAAAACATGCGGTCATGCCCCAAGTATCCATAACCCACCCACCTCAGCTGGTTCATCGAGAACTACTACTACTACTAGAAGAGGTATGTTTGTTTGGGAACTAGGAGAGTATGAAAAATAAGACAATGAACATTCAACTACAAAAAGTAAAATAACTTTTTGAAGTCACCTTAATACATACCAAAACTGAGTAGATATGCAAACACCTATAGACTGGAGAAAAGTCAACAAGATCTTGAGCAGTTAAAATCTGAAGGAGGAAAGCAGAAAGAAAATTATATAAAGCATAAAAATCATACAATCTGCAAAATGTGATACATTACCAGCAGAACTTGTCCCCCTAATAAATACTTCATAAGACATCTTGCTGGTAAAGAATTACCCCTTCCTTCTACATTCTGGTTTAGTACCTTTAATTTTACAAATGCTCAACTTGGTTTCTTAATAATTTGGAGATTTAGGGGAGAATTAATAGTTTAGCATAGTATAAAGTTAGATGATTCTAAAGTTCAGATGAATATGGAAATACATCAGGGTTGAACCCAGAAACATGACCAAATTGAGACCAGTAAAAGCTAACTCTGTTGGCAGTTTTTATGGGTAGTAAAACTATTGTTTTCATAGAAAGTGGTAGGAGTTTGCTTTAATGACTTGAAAAGTAACTGCATCAGTGTTTTTGCCAGTTATTTCAGGACCCAAAACTTGATGGGTTCTATCCCCTCCCTTTGTATTACAGTACTAGCTTTTACCTGTGTTACTGGACCAGGCTCCTTTCACTGTAATTTCAGAGCACCAGATTTAAAGGTCTAAATACTTGCTGTTTTATTCAATTTATGAGTGCTGACCATTTGATAGCTGAAAGAGTTCTAGCACAAGCTGAAGTCCTCCACACAGAAATACTGGCTTCAGCAATAGCAGAATATTCCAGGGGAATACATACCATCTAGAGTGGGCAGACACTGTATAATGTAAATTGCAACCGTATTCCAGAATAATTACAAGTTTGAATGTCCCCAAACATGATGCTAACTTGTTTGCTAAGTTGCGTTAATACAACATTTATATTTTGGCCCTATTTCCTCTCCCTAAATCACTGATCTGGACTGGTGTTCCTTGAAGGCGTCTCTGGTCCTTCCTAACTAACGCTGACCATCAACAGAGAACATACTTCAAGTTTTACTCAATAAACTACACAAATCACTTTAAATAAGATATACTCATTAGTACAAAGTTACCTCTTCTTCATGTTCATCATCTTCTTCAAACGTTCGCTTCAATGTCATTTCATTCTTGGATTCCAAAATCCTGCTTCTACCTAAATGCATATTCCGGCCATAATTCACATTATTCTGCTTCTGAAGAGCGGTACTGAAGGTCTTTTGCTGCTGAGCCTGTTTTAAAAGTAGCACCAATAAAGAGGGATGTAATGCAAACTTCATCACTGACGAGTGCATGCTACGACACAAAAAACAGGCAGTGCTATTGGCCACACACTAGTGGCACTGCAAGATATGTGTTCTAAGCCCACACCAATGATTGTCCTTCATTGATTTGGGATGATAAATTACTTCAATAGGTAATTTCTGCATAATTTTTCCCAGAAAAAAAATCTTCAGAATGCAATTTTAAAGGTAGAAAAAATAAATCTGTAATTTTCCTGATCATAAAGAACAAACATAGAGCTGATATTTAAACAAAGCACAGTTATCATAGAGTTCCCAGCTATTTGTTTGCTGTCTTCAGTTAAGCCTTCGTGAGCAGTCAGCTGCAGGGGCCAAATGCACTATATTGTCTTTACTAGTGAAAGAAATGCAAGAAAGAAGGGCAGCATAACCTCAAGATTAAGTTTCATTTATAATAATCAATGCTGTGTTTCACAAGAATCTTAGATGACAAAATGTCAACCTGAACTCTGCCCGACCAAAAGTCAGATGAAAACTTTACTTGCTTTCCAAATAACCATTAAAAGCCTTGACTTGCTGTAAAGCTTGCCCAGGGGGGTCCAGTTGTCCCTATCCCATCACAGCTCTGTCCTTGCTCCCCCGGGGACACACCAACACCATGCTCTGTGCCACTTCAGCATCTCAAAGGTCTGTGTGATAACTATAACCCTCAGACAGAACTGGGCTGACCCGAGACTCTCCACACCGGTGTTGCCAGTGGCTGACGTCAGGCGGGTGGGTCGGCTTACCTGCTTCATGGCAGTTTCCCCAATTCTGTCAGAATGCTTTCGAATGCTCTCCAAGAAATCCTTGAGATCTGACATGGATATTTCTTTTATTTCTTCACGCAGTTTTGGTAGATTTTCTATCATTATCTGGCAAAACCGGTATTGGCTAACTCTAGGAAGGTACAGAGTTTCTAGCTGTTCCATTGTTTTTAAAGCAGAATAGTACCTACAAAAAGATCAAAATGAAATTATGTTGCTTCTTATCAAATTTTAATACTTTTTAAATGAAATATAGGATATTGATATCATATACACAGTGAAACTACTCTGCTTTTGGAAAAATAAAGAAACTAAAGGTCATCCACATAATGCCTTAGTTTGTGAAAAAACAGTGAACTGTCAGAGTGCCTCAGTCAAGTAAAAATTTTAAGTCAGGCTCCTGTGGTATCAGCTGTTCTGATCACTAGACTGATCACTAACACACTATCACAGTTCTGATCACTAACACCACATGAAGCATCTTGTAGAATGGAGGCACTAAAATCACAGCAACTATTTTCCCTCCTAGATTGAACGCATTCAGGTTTTTTATGAGTTCTTTTTTTCTGAAACACAAATTGACAATCACACAACAGCACAGTATGTGCATCAAACAATGAAAAAAAAGGTCTTGGAGAAGTGTGCCTGTAAGTGTCTGCCTTCTTAGGAACACACACCCTCTCCTTCCACCATGTTTCCCTCTCTTCCTGAAAGTCCTACATAAGTAGCGTTGGAAAACTATCAAACCATTTTGAAAGGGAAAAGCCAAATATGCGCAAAGTCCCTTCAGCTGTTGAAGAAAACCTGGAAAAGTGTCTTTTCCAGTTCTTTTGTGCGTGGATATATTTGGATATTTCAAACTGAAATACAATTCAAGCTGCTGGTTCCCCTTCTGCAGACAAGCAATAATAAATCATTAATACTTCAGTCATAACTTTTTGTTCCATTCTGAAATAAACACACTGGTTTGAATTTTCTCCATCAGACATCTCTAAGCTAACAGTTCTCATAGCTGGAGGATGGGAAAAATCTTCTCTTTTATTCCAGAACACAACCGCTTTCAGAAGACTGCAAATAAAGAGGTTTCAAGTGTAAATTAGGAGCTTTTGTTTATTATATACTTGGTTTATAGAAAATATACATAAGGTTTTGGGAATGTTGCAGATAAGAAGGGGTCTGGGGGGTTTATGTGTGTGGGTTTTGTTTTTTTAAATAGTAAATGACGAAGAGTGCCACATGGTGAGACTTCTGGTGAATAAAACCATAATAGCATCAAAATCGTATAAAAGGTTTTTATTTAAATTATACGGATCAGCTTATCAGAACACTGTTAGTTCATCTGGAAGGTTTTTGACTGCTGTCGCTAAGATCAGAATTAGCATAATCCATTTTAAATCCATTCTAGAGTCCCTTACTAATTATATATATATGGAGCTCAGGACCCTGCCCTTTTAACATCTGTTCTGATAAAACACTGAAGTCTTATTAATTTGGAGGTCAAATGCAGGTCAGGATTTAAACTAAAAAGTTTTGCATATCATTTCATGGAATGATTTATTTCTATATTTTGCTTTAAAAACATTCTGTAGATATAACTCAATGCTGAAGTTTTTGACAACAATATTATTAGCTCCCATCATATATTATCACTCACATAGGTAAAGATTGCCCGTTTGACTACAAATGAGTTAAGGAAGTATCTTCAATGTTATTTTTTTCATATAAATATGGCAGTCCTGTCTATTCTTCTGAGCTAATCTTCTAAGAATACATTCCCCAACACAAAATTAATCTTGTGTTGTACAAAATTAAATGTAAAATCTTGTGTTGTTGTACAAAATTAAATGTAAGCTTTGACACTGAAGACACAAGTTTGAAACACCAATAGAGGTCATATGATGAGACTGTCCAAAACTGACCCATCTTGTCATCAGAACAAGAACACAGTGAGATGGTTTTTACTAACGTCTCCAAACTATAGAAATGGAAACTTCTAAAGTCAGAAAAAGCAGGCTGGGGGGAGCCAACAAAACAAGCAAACAAACAAAACCACAACCCCCCCCCAAAGTCCCACAAACCAACAAATTGCCCAAAATATTAGCGTTTTGTATTGTCTTATTCTAAAATTTAGCTGGCATTTTACAAAAGATTCAAGTCCCAGACACCGAGTAGTCAGGTCTGTATTAGAATTTGAAACATCAACACACAAAAAATCCAAGAGAAAAAGTGGCCATTACTTTAGAGTACACAAGGTATTAAGTTATGTTCAAAATAACAGAGAGAACTTTTAAGATTTTTATCAGTGAAGTGTCATTTGGAGGCAGTTAAAAGAAATATTGTAACTTGCTAAAAAAGCCCCATCAAGTTAAACTAGAGCAGTAAAGAAGCTACACAGGACAGGAGCAAGGTGCACTCAAAGGCTGTGGATTTTACTGAGCATAACACATTTATACACAAGTAACTCGTCTAAAACTTCTGTAAAGTGAGTCAAAAGCTTAGTATTTCTGAAAATTAGATTAAAGAGCTGCTGTGTAAAAAAAAAATCTGTGGAATACTTTTTTCATTCATAATGATGTGATATGAGATTTTTTTTAAAACAGAAATTATCAAACAAATACAGTTCTGAGAACCATGAGAAAGAAAGCAGCTGACAGTTCAGCATCAAATATATATTTTGATGGGGTTTTTTCCAGATTCATGATACCTTTGGGAAACACTGATGTGTAGTTGGTAAAATCCAGTGGTTCATTTTGATGTGGCTCCAAAACAATGGAAAAAACCAAAATCAAATCACCATTGGTTTTATCAGTTCCAGTATCTTTCCATACAGACATGGATAGAACCAAATTATATAAATGATGACATTTTCCTAGTTGCATCCTTTATGTCTTCAGGTTTATTTGAATGCTTGGAAGGTTTATGCAAAAAAAAGGCTGCGTGACTGCCTGGGTGAGATTCAGTAACTTAAATAACTGATCAACTCTCCCATAGTTCAGAAGAAAGTTTGTAGTAAGGTCAGAAAATAAATCCAAGTCTTTTAGGGCAAAAAGCTCACTCTGAAAGACCATACTCTTTCTTTAGCCGTTCTCACAATAGATTCAAGAAGATTCAGCAACAACCTTATCAGACTGATTTATTTAATTATTTTCATTGCATGGTGGGTTTGGGTTTTTTTTTTTTTAATGCCAATTGTGGAAGGAGACTTGCAAAAATACCAGGTCTAGCAATTCCAAATTAGAACACAATCTCTGGAAGCAGCTGGGAACGTTCTCCAGAGACACAGATCAAAATGGAAACACACAGGCTATGGTAACAGTAGTATAAATGTGTGATGATCTTATCTCCAACTTAAACCGAGCAGGTGTCTGGGGGAGCAGTGGAGAACCCAGACCTCTTCTCATGCTTCGGAGCTGAGACTCCAAACTCTCCATAACTCTTTCCAGCCAACTGTCTCTCTTCAGAGCAGATTCCGCAGCTACTTCCTCCCACAACTATAGTTCTTGTCAACTTGTGTTATGCATGGCTCAGGAGACAGATAAATAGGATACAGAGCCTTTCACCTTTAGGTCATCAGTTCAAACGCAGCCCATGTTCATCAGGACCAAAAGTTGCTCTCAACAGATGGCTTTTTGGACTCCTCAGCAAACCTCCCTTCCATCTGCATAAACCAGTATGTATTCCAGACCCAATCCTGCATTATCATAAAAGGCACCTGATATGGAGACATGAAATGGAATTCTAGTCTTTATCCTAAAATAATGGTCCCCCAAAACATAGAGTAGCCACGCTTTCTTCTACGCTTCCTTTCAACCTTAGAAATTCATAGTGCAAGCCTGTAAGACAATGGAATAATGCAAATATATTTGCATTATTATATTTGACCAGTGAAAGCTTTGCCGCAATGACTTAACCCTGATCAGCAACCAGGAGCACACAGCCTGTCACCCGCTCCCCTGCCCCGCTTGGCGGGATACAGCAGAACGGGGGATAAAAGGAAACCTCCTGGGCTGAGATAAAGACAGTTTAATAGAACAGTAATGGAAGAGAAGATAACAATAACAATAACGATAAGAGAATACACAAAATGAGTGATGCAATACAATTGCTCCCCACCCGAAGATGGGTTGCCCAGCATGTCCCGAGCAGCGATTGTGGGTTCCTGCCCCCCACCAGCCAGACCCCATTTATACACTGAGCAGGACGTCTATGGTATGGGATATCCCTTTGGCAGCTCGTCCTGCCTGTGCTCCCTCACAGCTTCTATGGGAGGCTGAAAAAGTCCTTGACTTAATACAGCATAACTTAGAGACAACTAAAATAGTATGTGTTGTCAGCAATATCCTTGTACTAAATCCAAAACACTCCAGCCACCAGGAAGAAAATTAACTCTATCCCAGCTGAAACCAGGACATCAGTGAAGGTTTATGAAAAAATTATCTTTGCCTAAAATAAACAGTCCTCATTGTTTTGTTGAGACGTGTGAATGCTCCTCTCTCTGACGTCCAGGAAAGCTCCACAGCAAACTGAGACAGGTCCCTTGTGAAACTCCCGCACATGGCAGCCCTCAGGCCCCTGTGCTGGTGCTGCGGCTGTCCTCTCTGCAGCTCCACACTTCCTGAGAACTGCCAGATACTCACTCTTCCGATTCATTTCCTGTGCAGCCACAAGAAAATTACCATTTGAATTACCTGAAAGTTCCAGTGGCAGCCACCCCTGGCTGCCTTACAGGGAACTGTGGCCACAGGTGGAGCGGTAACTGCAGCGTAGCTAATGAGACATGGCTGAGCTGCAGCAGGGCCTGCAGCAGCATCCAGACCTCCTGTGCTCCACCTGATTTCAAGGGGCAGTACAGCAGAGCCATGGCATCTCTCCACTCCCTTAGATCTTTTTATGGTATGACAATGACGTGTCCAAATCCCTCAATTCAGTGCATCGTCCTTTGACTTTTAAGACTTCCTGCCTGGCAGCTCCTTCCACAGGGAAATTATTAGATCTCTCTGCAGAGAGAACTGGGGACACTGGGGTTACCCACTCATTGGGGCCCTCTGAGAAGATGGGAAGTGAAGGCACAACAGAGGAAGGAGCTACTGGACACCTACCAGATAGAAACCATTACTCTAGAAATTTATTTTTAATTATGGCTTTAATTTCTTTAACATGTCAATTTGTCACAGAGGTAAAACAAATAAATCACTGAAACCACAACATGTTTTCTGCACTTCATTCTCATAGTCCCATGTACACAAAAGATTAGGACAGAGATACCAGATAGGTCTAACAAAAGGTATATGGAGTTAACGTCCTTTTTTTTTTGCATTATGAATTTTATTTATATACATCATGATAGATTTATCAAGTATCAACATACTCTGAAGGAGCTTTACTCCCTAAGGATCTTACTATTCTTGCTTCTTAACCTGTTTTAAGTATTAAAAAAAACCCCCACATTTCAGATTTTATAACCATAATTTCGCTGCATGTCATGCTTATTGAAGTAAACATTATTTTTTATGGCAATCTATAAGCTCCTAAAATTGTTTATATTTGATACTACATTTGTTCACTTGCAGTGACATTCCTGAACCACAGACAAGGTGTTATGAAGACTACTCATACCAAGCCACAGCACTTAGGGTACTTTCTTGTCTACGTTAGTGTTTGCTATTCTATCAGCTTACTTATAAATGTTGTATCTTACTCATAGAAATAAGTTCACTCACCTTTTTACATTCATCTGTTCTTTCAGTTTGCTGTACATTTCCAGCACTGCATAAAAACAAGCAGATTAACCCATGGATCTTATTGTGGCTTTAGTTAATAAAAGAGGAAAACATACTGTAAAGGACAAAATAAACCATAGAAAAGGATATGCTAAATTTACCTTATTTAATTCCAACAGTAACATAAACGTGATAAAACTAGTAAAAACGAGCTTTTAAATTAAAAAGAATTAAGATCAAACAAAACAGTAGACACTATATGTATGGAGCACATCCATTCACTCAGCACAGACATAACTTTATCTGCATTACCAGTCTATGACCTGTCTCCATTAAATGGCAACAGTACCACCTACTGTACCCCTGACAGGTCAACAACGAGACTTCACAAAGAAAAATTCTCAAATCTGTTTTATACCAATATCCCAAACAGGATTAAACATCTCTTATAGAGCTGTGTGCAGTCCTATAATTTACCTTTCTGAAAAATCATTTACAGTCTTTACGTTTTATTAAAAAAAAAGCTGAATGACACATAGCTAAAATTATGATGTTGGAACAGAATCATTTGTATTTCCCCTAGAATTCAAACACTAAAAACAACACTCTTAAGCAATAAATTAATTGTTTATCTTATTAAAAATATTACTTCATTTAAAGCTGTACGTGGCTACATTGTTTGCATCATTTATATCTGTCTCACTGTCTTCTCTTCTCACCAAGTGGCATAATTGCTCAATCAATATTGTAAGAGACACGAAACCTACATGTTGACATTTTTTAAAAACCTGATAATTTTTTTGTTAAACTGGAAGTTACAGGACCAAAATTCCTTTCAATTTTGGCTATTGTGACTTACTTTATTTAATTTGCCATCTATTTAGCTAGAGTTCACTCACCTGGAAGACACAGCTGCAGTTTTTCCACAACTGTTGTAATGTTCTGTTGCTGAACTCTACATCGGATTATTTCCTCTGTTTGGGCTATCACCTTAGAGATTTAAAAAAAAAAATAAGAAAGAAAGAAAATCACAATTAAATTATGCAAATAAACTTAATTTGCTATAAATATTCATAATGTCCATATAGGAAGCACCATTTTCTCACCTCTTTCCCAGCATCCTGAAGCCTTCGGTTGGTATCAGTAACTTGGACCTTAAAAATAATTTCACCTTTGTTAGACAAATATGCATATATTGCCCTGATGTGACTGCTCACCCTTGTAATCAGATCATGCTTCATGAGAAACTTAGAACAAAGAAATGCAAATTCAAATTAACTCTACAGCTTGAACTTGAACTTTTGATCGCAAAGGGCTTTTGTTAACTTCAATTACTTATGACAGTTCTTTCTAACAGATTCTGTGGCAAACTTCTCAAATTTACTTGGGATTTTTGAACTTTCCTTGTTTCTGTAGGTCTGTCAAACAATTCAAATCATTGACCCAATTGACCACTGGTCCCTTTTTGATAACCTCAATGAGCTCTATGGGCCATTCATTGTCTGTAAGAAATGGTGATTGCATTTTATGGTAATTAAACATTCATACTTTGCTGAATGCAAACACTGGGTGGTTGATTAACATCAAACGTGGAAATCTCCAAACCACAGCAACATTTTAATGCTGCAGGTGCAGGCAAAGCTCGACCTCAGATTTTCCCACATAGTAAGTGACTCATTAGGTCATCATAATAAGGAAGCACATTCTAGTTTATTAAAAATCTCATTAATTTCTGAACAAAGATGCTCAATGACCTCATTGATGCTGTATTTGGTCTCTTGTTATCTGAATATCCTTTATATAATGCTCTTCTAATCATAACCTCTGATGAACTATGCTCATTCTGTCTGGTGTGCATATTTTGCTCTCAAAAGTGTAAAGAGAGCTAAAAGGGACGGATCTCATAATTCACTATTCTGCGTTCTGATTTGAGGGTAAATCTTAGTTCTCATTTCTAATGAAAACTACTAACTCCACCTACTTTCCTACTCATTATAAATTATTTTTCATGCATAACTGCAGTATTTTTATTTTTCTAATCAAGAGTTTTGCTTTTCCTAAGATCTGATGTGTAAACACATGATTAGAAAAAGACCTATGCAAGAAATACTAGTTTTACCATTTGTTGTTCTTTACCTTTTGAGAAAGCCTTTAAAAAGGGAAAAATAGTTCTAATAACGTTTTCTGAAAACATATCTTTTTTTTAAAAAAATCAGAATTAGACAAAATATTCAGCTTTGTAAATATAAATTACAGGGATCAGGCAACACAGCTCTAATCACAAATCCTAGATAACCCATTTTTGAAAAATGGTTGCAAACATCAGAGCTTATGTGACAATCACTAAATTCTTGTTCTTCAGCAAGAGTGCCAAGCTCCTTCTTTTAAATGAAAAGACAATGATATATGAAACTCTGAAAAACTAGTTCCTTACCTTTAATTTTTCTGCATCAGCCCTAACTTTAAGAAGTTCTGTAATAGCATCCACAAAGCCCTGATGGTGAAAATTGCACATCTTTTCTATCTCCCTGTCATGGTTACGTATGCAGGCATCTAGTTTTTCCATAAATCTCTGGTGTGCATTTGGTTGGTCATCATATACAGACCTGTTAAACATAAATAAGAAAAGAAAAGTTCACTTTTCCCCCCAGTTAAAAATAGTACACAAGGATCTTTATTGAAATCTTTCTCTTAAAAAGAAAATAAAAGCACGAAAACTTGACGCTATAGTGCCATCACTTGTGATCCACTCCACCAAAATCAGCATTAAAAACAAGAGACAGCACAAAACTGAGAACTGAACCAGCCCTTATGGCATTAATCCAGGTGCTTCACCAGTTACATCATGGTTGACCTGAGCCTCACTGCTCGGTTATTTATGCCCTAATGCTCAAATACGGGTACAAAACAATCAGTATCTCCAACTATCTCAAATAGCATGGATCACTTTTCCATCAAATTCCACTCTTTGCTAAATACGAAGGAGTGCAAACATACGAATTTGGGTTTGTGATATTGCTAACACCAGAGTTACCCGGGCTGGAGGGTTCCAACAGGAAGAGCAGAGCCTGGGGAGGCAACCCCTGTTCCCACCTCCTCCTGCCCATCCGCGGCAAAGCTGTCACATGCACCAGCCCACCACTGCTGCCTCCACCACATCCAGCTTTCAGGAATGGCCAAAATCAGACTTTTTGGGTTCTTTCACTCATTGTTTCAATAGTACACTTACAATTCCCCGCAGGAGACATCACTCCTGGAGCAATCATCACCACAGGCTGTTGAGCTGCCTCAAATATGGAAAGCTGATGGAAAAATGCTCAAGCATGAGAGCAAGCACAGGAGGCGGGGCAACCGAAAGCTTTACTCTTTGGCAGAGGAAGCAAGAGAAGAACTGTGCTTGAAATCAAAGGTATGAAGTCTCCCCAAAAAGGCAAGGCACAGGCAGTTCCAAAATTTGATAAATAATTTGATACAGCAACAACAACAAAGACAGGTAATCTTTGAAGCAGCTTTTCGGGAAGAAGAAGCGTGGCAGTACAAAGATGATACACAAACACCTTTGTACTGCACACTATAAGCGTTCAAAAAACCACCAGGAAATCAAAGATCTTTAAATTGCTCTTTTTAGCCTCTAATTCCCTTTTTTAATTACAAAAGTTTTCTCCAGAAATCCATAAGGAGAAGTTGGTTCAAAAAATAAAAAAATCTTAACTTGGGAAAAAAAAAGGCTGAAGGTCCAATGACCTCAATGTTGCTTGTAGAAGAAGTACAGCCTTAAGTTCAAGACCCAGGCAACACTGAGTCAAAGCCTCTAAACCTCTTGAGTAGAGAGAAAGTACTTCCCTCCCAGTCTTCTCGGAAAAGTACGACATCCCATGTTCTTCCAGATCCTCTTTTCTAAGCAGACAGCTGGGCTCTGACAAGATCCGGGCTCATTGTCACCCCTGCATCAAACCTATAGCCGAGTGTCTGACAAGAACTCTGCCTTCCAAGGAGGAAAAGGGTACAGAAGGGGTTGAAAAGACTCTTGAAAGTAGATTCTTCATCCTTTTTTAGTTCCTTTTGACCTTGGGCCATGTGCTCAGAGAAGCAACTGAAGTCAGAGAAATGAGAAAAAGCAATAAGCTGTCCTACATGCTGAAAGACAGGAGCTGACTCACAACAGCCTGCACGTTATAGATATTTTCTTAGGAAAATCTATTCAATAGAACATCAATCTATTCCTAGAACATCACCTTTTTGCTGATAATGGGAAAAGAAGGCTACAGTACTGAAAGAAAGGGTCCTTCCTCCAAAGTGCCCCAGGGGAAAAGTAGAAGACTGCTGACCCATGAAGTGGTTCACAATACCCCTCACCATTCCCACCACCACAGTGGAAGGAACAGATGTGCAACAGTCGATCTCTCCCCCTGAATGACCTGTCAGACCACCCAAAAAAAGTTCAACAGCTGATATTGTGCTCCAAAATACATGGTACAAGCTGGCTACACAAGTGCTGCTCTCCCTCTATCAGAAAAGGGTTGGAGATGTTGAGACCTACAGGGTGGACGTACAGTGACATCCACCTGTCTCCAGATTACTGTTCCTGGAGAAAAATAAAAGGATTAGGAGGACCAGAGGCATCAGATCATGTCTTCCCAGATACTGGGCATGCAGGAACTTCCTCTGGATGGGCTGGACTCACCATCTACATTGCACTGGGTGCTAAAGCAAAAAACAGAAAAAAATGTTCTATTTATCACTGCTTCTTTCAGCCTTTCATTTAAGGGTGGAAGGAGTCTTCAAGTTTAGGTCTCCTTCCAATGTTGTCAAAGGGAAGTGGAAAAGGAATGTCATTATCACAAGGACAGGAGACTTCCACCTGTCGCTGTGTGTTTGTAACTGTCAGTTAGTTGTGTAACTCAGTAAGTAAAAACAGTACTAAAACACACTAGACCAAACAGACCTAAAATGAGAGCAAGACTGTAAAAAGATGGTGCAAGAGGAACTCCATGCTTGGGTTTGTCACACCGAACTGTCTGTGGTGGCATAAATCACATAGACATTGTCCAGTGACTCTGGGGAGGCTGCAGTCCAGCAGGGCTGTCCCAATACCTTCTGATCGATTTCAGATCTGCCAACACCAGCAGGCATGCCGCTAAAATACCCGGAGAGGGAAATAATTTGTCATCCAATTTCTCTTTAAAATTTTATCATACAATTCCAGACAACAGAGCCAGAGATTCTGGAAGCACATACGACGTAGCATAGACAATACAGTATTCACTCTTACAAAAATCAGCATTTATTATTTTTTCTCAATATTAAAGCTACTTATACTTCAGCTTAATGATACTAAATAAATAAATAAATAAATATTGATAATTCTCAGGGGTAGTATCACAATATTTACTTCAAAATCATACAGGGAATAAATGTTTAAAACTGAGGGGGAAGAAATCAATACTATATTCATCCTGACATACTGTCCTAACCACAAGATTACTCTACCTTATTAAAAATAATAGTGACCGTTCTATGTTCTACATTGCACTGCTTTCTGTGGGGATACTAGTAAAATGGTGATTTGTGATCTAAACCAGTATTTTGACACTAGAAGCATAAATTCTGTGTTAATTACATATGTAAACAGCTCCATCTTGTGGGAACAATAACAAATCAACGCTCTTCAGCGCACTCGTGAAAAAACCAAGACAGAACTTCTGACATTTAAAGAAACATATCATCATTGTATTTAAAAGAAATTCACACTTTGTATCACAGCCCTCTGATCTAGGTGAGAAGCAAAAGGATGAATTAAACAAGAGTACTCATGTCCCTAAGTCCCTAAGCTCTTAGGGACCATACACACACATACACACACACACACACACTATTTTGGAGGCTTCAGAAGATCCTGAGCTCATGTCCTTCCGAGAGCACTGGTACTGGAGAGAGTCCCGACATCTCTGGACAGGGACAGATCAGGCTTTTACTCGCAACCGCCAACCCAACCAAGGTGACTGACCCACCATGGAACACCAGGCACAGTACAGTAAGGCTTATTTCTGATACCGAAGCTTATTTTCCATACATACATTTCAAAAACTACCTATGCTTATCTAAGCAAAGTAGTTGCTACCTTTGAATAATTGTCTGAAGGTATACATTTCAACAGAGCATGGCACTGCGTGCAATCCAGATAGCAACGCTGCACGTGTCAGAGTCCGACCATCAGGCAGACAAATCACCATATTGCAATATCCTGAAGAGACACAGAATCCCGAAAGCATCCTACAGCTCATTCTTTTCAGTTACAAGACAAAACGAACAGCATTTACAATACACACACAGAGTTCTGCTGAGAAGGGAGCCAGACAGCAGTAATCTTTCCGATTCATTTCTTCAAGAGATGAGCACTACACGCACAATACCTGTCCTAAAAGTATCTCTCTCTCTCATTTTAAGTTGCTGTCAGTGGGAAGAGTCATAAAAAGGGACAAACATGCCTCAGCTGTTGAGAAATTGTACCGGTTGTGTTGGTTTTGGCTGGGATAGAATTAACTTTCTCTACAGTGATGGGCTGGGGGCACAAGGAGTCGGGAGGGGACACAGCCAGGATGGCTGACCCCACCTGACCCTAGGGATATCACAACCGTACAACATCACGCTCAGTATATAAAGATGGGAGAAGAAGGAGGCAGGGGGACATTGGGAGTGATGGTGTTTGTCCCCCATAGGCCACTGCTAGGCTGATGGAGCCCGGCTATCTGGGGGTTGGCTGGACGGGGAGCCTTGTTTGGCTTCACCTGCATAACACAGCTTTTGCTCTACATAGTAAACTGTCTTCATCTCAACCACAAGTTTTTTGCCCCTTTTACACTTCCAATTCTCCCCCAGATGCAAACTGAGTTGTGTGGTGCTTAGTGGCCAGCTGGGGTTGAGCCATGACACACGTGTAATGTATCGTTCTTTCAATTTCTGTTTACATCTCTGTACTTGTGAATGCAGAACCCCAGGACCCTCCTCAGCTCTATGGGCCCCTAAAGCGGATGCTGTTGGACTGAAACGCAGCATAAATTTGAACCAAACGACATGGTCGGTCTGTCTGTCAGATGCTTTCAGCCAGTGGTCTCTACAGTACCAGAAACCTCCAGGCTCCCAGCAGGTGACTCACACCACGAAACCCTGGAGAGGAAGCTCTCCATGTGATTAAACTGCGGGAAAAAAAGGAGAAAATTACTGATGTTGGAGACAGAAGTTTGTACTTCATTTTGGCACAAGGAAGTAAAGACACACCACAGCACCTTAGTTTCCATCCCATAGGCAGAGCTGGTTAAGGAGTGCCAGGGTAGGTACCAGTGCAACGAGGACGGGAGGGCAGCACCGCTCCATCCCAGCCATGGGGCATGGGGCACCCACCGAGCACACGGGGCTGGGGGCGTTTCTGGTAACGCAGGGCAGGTCATTTGCTTGTATTTCCCAGAACTCTGTATATAGACACAGAGACCTTTTTTCTGACTCATCCCAACAATTAGACAGTATGAGTCATCTTAATGCCAGTCTTGGCAAATAGAAGATAATGCAGAAAGTACTCAAATGAGGGAAACTACAAACTAGGGATAATCAGAAACATCTTAGCCTAAAGGAGACAATCACAGGCTCAATTTTATTGCAATAGGGATGTTTTTACCTTGGTCTTTTCTTACCAGCTGGGCTGAAGGGAGAAAGCAAAGCATAAACAGATTTGAATTCAGGTCTTAAAAAATCGAAGGAGAATTTTCAGCTATACAACCATTTTCCAATTAAAGAAATCAAACAAGGTTACTTCATACCATAAAAAATCTAGGATTTTTATTTTCAAAACTGAAACACAATATGAAAAAGATGTATTTAAGAGGTCTTACCGACAATTTTTTGTGCCTACATGCAAACACCTATTGAAGCACCAGAGGGCACCAGTCCCTGCACAAAACCACCAGCTGTTGAGTAAGCAAAAAGGCTAATCTCCAGAGAGCAAAAATTCAGCCAAGAATCATAAAACCTAACCTGCCATGAATTTCACCTGATCCCTTACAAAGTAATATACTTCAAAAAATCAATTATCCTCAAGTCATCTGATCCACTGCATTGTAACGCTAAGCCACTATCACAGACCTCCTCACAAATGGTTACGGTGCAGCTTCAAAAATATATTTCTGCTATCATTCCATGTGCATATTTTCTGTGCATGCAGCCAGGACACACTTCTGAGTGCAAATCGGATTAAAAGAGGATCAGCATTTCACAAAGGAGGGAAGTTAAAAGTTATGGGCTAAAAAATATCCTAAAAAAAGCCCAGAAGTACATTTAATACAGTGACCAAACTACTAGAAAGGCAGGCAAAGGAAGTGCACGTGGACCAGTAAGTGAAAAGGAGGAGAGCCTAAAAATACTTTTTGAGAGTTCAGCAAATACCCCATTTGGTTTTTCCCGTCCTCATCCCTAGTCTTCACATCTACGTCATCTTCCCACTAGAAAATGAGAATAATCAGAAACCTGAACACAGCTTCCACAGTAACCTACTCGCCGGGAGTTTAGCATGGAAAAGTGAATTGCAAGAGTAATCAGAAGGAGATCAGAAGTAATTTTGTCCCTTATATCCATGGCAATAGCTGTAACTTTTCAATGGTAAGCAGAACCACTCAGGTACTCAGGGTTCAAGCAAAAATGCACTTGAAGACTTTGTTTTATTAAAAATAAAAGCTCCATACTTTCGTAAGAAAATAACAATTCAGAAGATAACATGAATTCCTGGCTGGTGATAAACAACTGTAAATTAAAAATCATTACTAAAACAGTCCATTAGATAAATAAAAAAGTAATATTTAACAACTCCCTTTTGTGTGTTTAAAAAGCCTATTATTTCTTGAAGGTTTGAGGGTTTGTTTTCTTGTGTGGGGGTTTGTTTTTTTAAATTGTCAATGACTCAATTTTTAATTGTGACCCGTATTCAGGAGAAACACTTTGAGCTTTTGGAGCATTACTATAGATTTTCAGAATGAACAATTCTCTTCCTAGTAATTCTTTATAATAACAGGTTCCAACAACAGCAAAGACTCTTAAAAAAAGTCATCTATTTAAAAAATAGCAAAAAAAAACCCAGAAAAAAATATCCATCTTTTTACACGCCACAGTAGCTCCTCCCTAAAGACCTGCCACCTTCCACCATTTTCACATGCTCCCAACCCATCCAGCTCTGTCCCAATTCTAGGACGAATTGCAGGTTCCCCACCCCTGCCTGCATTGCCACAAAGTTTTTCATTTCCTGATTACAAAAGACATATGAAGCAATTAAAACACATTCCTTCCAGAGTACTGATATGTGCTCGGTAAGTGCCCATCAGTTACATCTCCATGAGTGCAGTGACAGGAAGTGTCTCCTTTCTTCTCTCTGCTCTGTCAGATTAAAAAAAAAAAAAGAACTACACCTCTGCTCAATGGTTGTACAGGTTTGACACAGAAAGTCAGCCTGACCACACAACTTCTGAACTGCAAGGGATGCCAGAAAAAAGACTCATTTGTAGAGCTTCAGATTTGGCATTGTGTGAAAAAATACATTTTAACTTTGATCAGTTAAACCAAATCACAAAAAAAAAATACAATTTTCATTCCACTTTTCAAAGTAACACTTAAAACACACAGACAAACCAAGTCTCAAGTAAAGAAACTGTTTGTTCTTTCCTTCCATTTCTCATTTGATTAAAGGGGGAAAAAAAGAGATTAAAGTTATAAACTAAAATAATATTTACAATTCAAATTTGTATGATGAGCTCAGTGAGATCGATGCAAGCCCAAAAAACTGACCGTGCAAATTAATATTCTGCCTTAAAACAGACCTGTTATTGTGACTACCACCATCCCTAACCATGATACTCTGTCAAACACTCCATTTAAGTTGCCTTTTCATAGGAAACACTACAGAAACTTCCTTTGTCTTACAATATACAAAGATATTTTCTGTTTACACAAACTGCAAACTTTGTCGGGATTTTTCCATGGGGTAATTTCATATAGGTTTCTGCATACACCCTAAAAGGCTTTTTAAATTAACGTCCAGGTGTTTCCTGCAATTCAACTGGAGTTATGGTAATAAGCACGTTTCTTAAAACCTTTCTATGCCAGGAGCTACCTGGGGTCCAGTTCTAACATCCTTATTCATGAGTCTATCTCAGTCCCCCACTGAAAAGACCTGCATTACATGCCAGAACAACACACAACTCAAGCTACAGCCAAATCACAGAAAAGATTTTATTAATTCTGCTTTAGCTGTTATGCTTTCTGTGCCCAGTTTTCCTGGATGTGCCGTTTCTGTGAATTGTTCTCACTAATAGCATCCTGTTTCTATGCTCAGGAAAGGGCTGAGCAGGGCTTGTCCGTGACCATTGCTTCCGATGAGCGGGGTCCCTGCCCTGGAACAACAGTGGCCACTGTCCCTGCTGGGCCAGCGATAGACCACACTGGCAATGCTCGTGGACATCCCTCCAGCGGCACCAGAGCAGATAATCAGCAGACCCAGATTTGTGTCTGGCCATGGATAAGATGGACAAGCCATGGACCAGCGATGGACTGCGCTGGCGATGCTCATGGGCATCCCTGCAGCGACATGGGAGTGTATAATCAGCAAACCCAGATTTGCAACCAGCTTCCTCCTTCCTGTTTTCATGCTGCTGACCAAGGAGATGCCTCTTCCTGTCGAGCCTTTGTGCAACTTACTGGTGTATGAAGCAAGAAACTGAAAAACAAGTGCTGCACTACTTTTTTTTTTTTTTTTTAAATTTGGTTGTAATAGTAGCTAAAAAGCAAAGAAAACATTAGCTTCAGTCACTTTGGTATCGTCAAAATATCTACCGCCATGTAACGAACTGCCCAGTTTGGCCATCTGTCTCATGGACCTGTGCAGATACAGCAGACATAGTTAGAACTTACGTCATTTCACAGAAAATCAAATAAGAAACTGAAGTCCATAGAGCAATATTCTTATCTTTCCTTAACATTTCCAGATTATAACGTAAGTTGTTCCATTTTACAAGCAATGGATTCGCCTATAAATTAAATTGTGAGTTTCTAAGTTCTTCTTAAAGATTTGATCAGATTTCTATGAGACATTCCAAAAATAATTAGTCGTCTATTACAACCAATAGCTAATCTGCCTTCTCTACCTGGGGCACTTCAGACATAATCTTCAATATAAATACATACCAATTGTTTTTGTAGAGTCTTCACAAGACATATGAAAGTAGAACAGAACATTTAATGTTACAAATATCTAAATTACTTATTTCAATAGGCTTTGAATACCAACACTAAAAGACGTAAATATATTATTTCATAAATGAAGAAGTTTCAGGTTAAATAAAATATCCAATAGTTAAAAAGTTACAAAGCCAATTGATTAATTGTTCAATACATATCAAGCCAAGTAATGCTTTGATGTGTCAAATTCCTCTGCAAACACATAACCAAAGCATATATTTCCCAATAATTCTACGTTATTAATTTTTGTTAACTCTTTGAGCTCACAAAACCTATACATAGAAAGTAGTGTATTTTTCTTGTGCAAATCAATGACCTGTACTATATATCCTTTGCACATGCATGTCTCCCAGAATGACTGAAGAGAATCAAAGATGACTTTTGAAAAAGTCTGTGTTTAGTTTTAGTTGGACTTTTGAATTAACTCACAATGTTTTTCTCTGTCGGGAAGCAATTAACAGTGCTGAAGCAATTGACTCCCACTACTCTCTGTTATCTCACTCCAGCCTCTCCCTGCTCAGCAAACAAGCTACGCAGCATCAAACGCGGCGATTCCTTAGGTCCGGGTGACGCCGCAGCACAGCACAGGAACTCCCCACTCCTACAGGTAGCAGCAGGCACTGCCTGCCCCGTTACCTTTCCCTAAGTTCATGAAACAAGCAGAAACAACACAGCACAAACCAATACCAACTCCATCACTTTTATGTGGAAACGGACTGTGCCTGGGTGCTACCAATGGGGCAGAGACCCCTGGCTGTCTCCGCGCAGGAGTGGGTGCGTGGGCTGTGACAGACCCCGGGAGCAGCTGACAGCAGCAACACCCACACGCTGAGCAGAAAGTTCAGAACGTACATGACAGTTGAAACTTCTTTTTGAAGTCAAAACACCTCTAAAGTACCCCCCATGTACACACATTACAGTATATGCATTATTAATTTGGTATTACCCCGGTTCATGGGAGAATTGCAAGTTACACTCACTGCAGTTTCACAAGCAAGTTTCTTTCTCGGAGACTTGGTGAAAACCCCACTCACAGCACTGGAGCCAAACACCTTCCCCATGAGGTAACAAAACAGGTCCCTAGTGCAGAACTATTCACTGACATCTTCGAGGTCCTCTTTCTCAAATCCCATGTCGGATGCCCTCTAAAACCGAATTCTTTCCTTCTAACACCTCCACAGGTGCTCCAGTCCCTGATGGTTTGGTGCTGCTGGAACAGGCTGAGATGCTCCTGCCCACAGGGGACACGGGACATGGTTTTTCAGGCACACAAATGATCCTGCAGACACAGCCGAGGAAGAGAGGCACCACTGAGCACACTGCAAGCTGAGCATCTAACTGAACATGATGTCACTGTCACACCAAGGTCTGCAGTGACACGGGTTCAGTTTGGGCATTTCAACCACCAGAATGGAATAGGGAATAGCCAGAAAGACTGGAAGCAGCTGGATGTTGTAACTAGCCACAGCAAGCCCTTCAGCAGGATAAAATATGATGTGATTACCTGATGCTGCTGCAAAGCTAGGGTGATGTTTTTGAATGAGTCAGTACCTGGTAGTTCACTACAACCCATAGAAATAGTTTCCTATTTGAAATCCATTCCTGGCATTATCTTAGAAGTGTTATTTCAGAAATATCAATCCTCATAGATTTTTATGAGCTCATTTTAGTAGTATAATCCACAAAAGGCAACATGACAGAACTCGCTTAACTGCAGTTGCTGTAATTTCAGCCTTGTACGTGCAAATGCTCCAGCACTTACAGGTCAAAACCAGGCTGATGGTTAACTGGATGGTGCCGAGGCTCCTCAGGCAGACATCTGTACTGAGGAAATGGCAAAGTCTGGGCACAACGGCTCAGCAACACACACAGAAAGCTAGAGTACGACATATGCTGTCAGTTTCCCCAAAAATCTGCAACAAACTACCCACGTGACTGGCATTTGAGAAGGATGTAAAATTACGCATTTCCTATGCATATGGCAGGTCCAAAATCTGGGTCAACAGACACTAAATAAAATCAGCTTGAGGAATAAGTCAACGAAGAAATGACACGAATAACAACTGAGTTTCCTGAATTTGACTGATGTAACAGCAAATAAACCGTTCACATGATGAAAAGGGTAAATGTCGGTGAGACACAATGACACAAACTGCATGAACCACCTATCAACTACACTATTCTGGGTCTCTCAGCAGATGATCCTTCTATTTTAAAAGCCTTAATGTATTTTGAAACATGTTTACTAAACAAGGGAACAATTTCAAGCTCTTTGGTAATCCTTATGAAATTGGAGAGAGCTATGTCAGAAGTATTCTTCAAACAGGTTATTGGTTGGGTTAAAGCTTCACTTGGCACTTTCCCATTTGGAAAACACTGCAAGAACTGAGTCAGAAGCTGAGTCATAAACATTAAAAAGATCAAGATAACCTGATTTGCAGACACATATTTCATGACAAACTTAATCAGCATTGAACCTAAAGATTTTTTTCAGACCAGAAAAATGCAGTGCAGATACAAATATCCACAAAGTTTCAGGCTTTATAAAAGGTAGAGAAGTACTACATTGAAACTTGCAGCAATGGAAGCGAATCCTCACCACCTTCTAAAATTCTTTTTGCCACCAATGGCAAATCTGCCTGAAGTATCAGGCTAGGCTACAGAAAAATTAGAACTGCAGTTCTGCTGATGAATATATAAATGCCAGATTAATCAGTCTACAGCACTCACTCTTCATATGCTGTTTTGACTCCATGGAACGGACTAGCAATTAAAAAATATTGCTCCTTCATAGCAATGTACATGGAGATAAACCTGCTCACAGACTCTGGCTGTTGCCTTTCCACATAAAAGAAGGCAACCAGGTAGCACCTGGTAGCAAAACCTGGTAGCAACCGCCTCTCCAGCCCAGCCTCTGGTTTTTCAGGATACACGTCTCAGGGAGTGGACCGTTCTCCTCATTCTATAGCAAGCCATCTGCAAAACAGGAGTTAGCTGTTACAACAAAGATAAACTGATATACAAATACACATCACAGTACGCTCTGTGACCTGATCCAAAAGAGATCATGGCTAGCACACACAGAATTTCTAGTTCCTTTGGGCTACTTCAGTCTGAAAGGGAACCAGAAACGGAATACATTAACTTGAAAACTGAGCAGGGCTTGAAGACAGACCAATAATGAAGACACAGAGTACTGATTTTCAATCCATAAAAATAGCTTGCAATATTGTAAAACATTATCATACTATTTGAAATTTAAGTACATGATCAAAACATTTAAATTCTGATTCAAAGCATTCATTGATTATTTCAAGAGTCCTCTTACATTTGCTCTATATTTAAAAGAAGATGAAGCTATAGAAAAAAATGTGACTTGCTGGCTCACATTCCAAAACCAAAATAATGGAAACATAGAAAAATGCTTTTAGGCAATCATACCTGACAAGTGAGACCACAGGGCAAAAATGAGGGCAGCCACATTTTGTTGTTGGGTAACCACATCATGGAGTCCAGGCAGCCCAGAGGCGAGCGCTCAGGAAAACGTTCCCAGCCCGTGACCGTGTTAATACCCAACAGTCGTCCCCCGTCCACGGAAGCCACTCACAGCGCCTGTGCCATTGCTCACTAACTGTTCTGCTTGAAGATACTGAATCATACAACTGAATCATGCCAGCTAGTAACAACAGTGTGCACTTTCACTAAAACACATTACGTGGAGGCGTCAGAGCATCCCGTCATCTTCTGAAGGGTATTTTAGGCACTTTGTTCACTTGGGCTTTGGACAGACCCCTCAAGTGGATACAAGAATATCTCAAAATGACAAATTATGGCCCCCAATCTGGGCAGAGCATCTGCAGTTGCAAAGAGTACCACAACTCAGTAAAAGCAGCACAATTAGTGTCTCGCTCCATAGTTCCACCTCTGAATTCTCTTAGAAACTTTGATCAGCAAAGGACCAAACTGTCCTGCTTGGACCACTGTTGCTGCCTTTGCTTCTTCCATTTATTCCTGCCCCCCTGAAGCGTGCCTTTTACCTTCAGTTTTTGCAGCACAAGGACTGAAGCTCAGGATGAACAGTTATCAGCAGCTTCTATCGCTTCTCCCACACTCATAAAAGAGGCTTACAGCAAATCTACGTCCTTTCTCCAAACCCTGTCCGACCTAGATGAGACAAAAGCAGCACCATGCAGAAGTGACTTTGCTTTGCAGGGGGGTGGCTCGGTGCCGCTCTTGCCAGCGCGATGCCACCCTGGGCAAGTGGAAGGCACAGAAACGCACCAGCCCAACAGCGCTCGGCGTGACTCCCGCAGCCAGATACAATGTGCCAAGGAGACTTCCTGAGAAGGAGCCTGCTAACAAGGCTGCAAAGAAGCTGCCACAGCAAGCACAACTTACAGCACCCCAGAAGATGCTCTAACATCTACAAGGCAACAGCTTGGTGATGACAGATTTCAGGAGCGGAGGAACAGAGAAGTTGCTTTAAAGCATTTTTACTCCAGCTTTTGAGGAGCATTTTCTAGGCTGCAACTGTGGGTCAAAGTCACAGGGTACGCCCCACTGAGACACACCAACAGACACAGCACCTCCTCATCAGCTTCACCTGCACTACAGAACTGCCAGCACTGACTCCCCCACGACTTTAAAATTTTAGTTTAGTTTTGTATTAGTTGTTTAGTCAACTGATGTCTGTGCACAGGGAACACAGAGCACCGCAGACTCAGCAAGGCAAAGCTTGTGAAAAGTGCTCAGGAAAAGTCCTCCATGTGCTCACACAAGACATTGCCCAGTGAGATTTTCAGAGTTAATTCATTTATTTTGAGATGGATATGGGAATCACATTTCTTTCTTTCCATCTTTTTCCTTTTCCTTTATAAATGCGATGACAACTCTCCCTGGTTTTGCAAAGCCCAACAGTATGTGTGTGACATGAATTATAAGATATTAACACACTATATAAGAAGGTGAGAGTGACGAGCCTTTAACAGGTGTTGTCATTAATCCCACTTAGTTCGCCATTAAAGCTGGAAAGATGTTGATAAAGTTTCACAGTTAGCTGAAAAAAAACCACAAAAGAATCCTGGCCTGCTATATACACAGTCTGCCCATTTAATGAAAGGCACGTTATACGGTTGATTTAAGGCTCCTTTATAATGATTCAGTCTGTGTCACTAAATTTAGAGATGCACATTAAATACCAGCAATTTTAAATCAATAAATTCATCCACTTAAAATTTTAAAATAAAATTAATTTTATCAAATACTCTACAAATTAATTTAATCAAATAGAATCAAATAGAATCTCTTCATTTATATTCCTTGAGATGCAGAGCAACCTCTAGGAGCTAACTTACTTCCCTAAATAGTAAATATTGTTCCAGCTGTACCTTGATTCCTCCTATAAAGGACCTGCATTTCACATCCCTGTACGTGGGAGGATCTCAGCACTAGAAAATCCCCTGCAGGGTCAGTCTGTATGTTGTCCCTTACCTGTAAATTACACAGGTAATTTACATACCAATATACACTACTGTTCTTTATACCTAAGCACAAGTGCTGCCGCTCTCCCTGCGGGGCAGGAACCAGCACTGCAGCAGAGGCACCAAACCAGCAAACAAAATACTAAGCAAGAGCAGAAATGGGTTTCCATGGAATCTATGGGCAGTCCAAGACCATGGAATAAAAAAAAAAATTATACTTCCTTTGTGGAGCACAGAAGCATAAGGAAGATACTAAGATCTTGATATGAGCAATTCAGGATAAGTTAGATCTTGTACATCCTACAATCTTCAGTATTTAGTATGACCTCATGCTACTTACCCGAACCGCTCACCTCAAGCCCTTCCTCTTGTGCTGCCACTGAAGGAGGTACATCGGTACGTTATTTCATGTCAGGATGCTATAAATATTCTCCCAGCATTACAGACCACAGATAACAAAAATATTCCATTTCACATAATAGAATTAACGTAATTTCAGTCATTACGTGACACAACTGGCATGAATGCCTTCCACAGCTGGAAATCAATGGATGGTTTTATGTTGTGGCCTTATGCAACTGCATGTACAATTGCTCAACTCATTTCTTTGATTTCTACTGTTCAGCAAGTAAAACCTAGATCTTGTGCAGAAAATAATGTTCTATTTTACTTCCATGCTTTTGTTCATTGAAATAGATCTTGAAATTAGACATGGGATTTTAGACTTCTAGTTCCACACTGCAATTCACAAATTTTAACAGGCATAGCCAAACAGATAGCTATAGTTTTGATTTTAAACGCTGCTCTTCTTATAAAGTAACAGCATATTTCTGTGACAGTTGGGCTTCTTTCAAAACATTCAGCAAGGTGTAACTATTCTTCAGCCTCTTTTTTTATTTATTTTGTAAATGAATGCTAGAGGTTAAACGAGACCAATGTGCACTTCTTTTCTAAAAATTCTGAAAGTCAGCAATGCAAAACTCTCCTTCTGAACAGTCAGTAAAATAACAAGGTAGATAAGACAGATGAGATACAAATGGAAAAAGAAAGGACAGAAACTTGCAAAGAGTTTAAGAAACTAAATGTTTATATTTATAAAAACTTTGACACATTGTAAATGTTCAATATTGTCCTTTCCCCTTTCTACATCCCTCCCCACCCACATCTGTGGTTTCCAGCATGCTGTGCAGCCTGATTCTCTGTGTCCTTCACACAGTTTCCTCTGACAGAAGCTCTATACTGGAGATAGCAGTGAAACTGCAATTATATTTAATATTTTGTTCTTACACTTTTTGTTTTGGTGCGTTTTTGGCAGACATCAGCTCCAACCTGCCTAGGTTTGTTAGCTGAAACACGGCTGAGCTACCCCCAGGGACAACTCAAGTCTGAAAGCATCTCAGCTACCTTCTCTCAACCTGAGCTCACACACACACAGAGGTGAAGCTCCTTGCAACGCTCAGCGTTGACACCTCCACACTGTGCTCCCAACAATGGCTGGGTTTAAGGAACAGCAAGGGGAGATCAGAGCACAGTTTGATCTGAGCAAAGAGACCCACTGCACGTGCAACATACACCACTCTCCCATCAGCTCTGGACAGGGATTCCCTGGGCCGGTACCCCACGTTCCAGCCACACGAACCGCCTTTTCCAGCTCCCTGCACACAGGCTCTATGTGTCTTTCCAAAGAGACAACGTGCAAATTCACAGTTTGGCTACTGTTCGTGCTTCAGACATCTCTAGGCATTAGGGAAGCATCAGCAGAGCTCCGGGATGAAGATCCCCATTCCTCCAATCCACCCCCTCCAGGCCCTGCCCTTCTCTCCCCGTCTCAAACTGAGGGGCACCCACACGCCTCTCCGAGCACGAAAGATTAAGCAAAACCTTTTCTTCCACATGCAGGCTACGCCATTTGCAGTACATACAATGGGAGAGAAAATGAAAGGGAAAAAAAAAAAAAAAAAGCCCCTCGAGTCACATCATTTCAGAAACGCTCTGGCG
The DNA here is from genome assembly GCA_004320125.1 of Scolopax mira. Lineage (NCBI taxonomy): Eukaryota > Metazoa > Chordata > Aves > Charadriiformes > Scolopacidae > Scolopax > Scolopax mira. The sequence goes on along the minus strand of BJBW01002980.1, from coordinate 203,827 downwards.
CTGTCACACCTCCATCAGGAATCCCACGCACAGCTTTCAGGCCGCACCAGGACAGGCTGCGGGCAGGAGCCCCGCCGTCACAGGCGCAAATGCACCGCCAGCAGGGTATCGGCCCCGTGCCCGGCCAGACCCGGCGGCACCGGCAGAGCCCGGGAGACCGGAGGGGAGCTCTCCCCGCCCGAGCGTCGGCGGGGCCGCCAGCGGCTGGGTGCGGGGGCGGGCCCAGCCCCGCCGGAACCCGGGCATCGCCCCGCGTCCCCGGCAGACAATGGCAGAGGGAGGCCAGCCCAGGGCACCGCCGCAGCCTCCGCTCGGCCCCCTTCCCTGTCAGCACCGCCGGCCCGGGGGTGACAGCCGCCCGCGCCCGGTCCGGCCCCGTCTCTGCCCCTTCTCCCCCCCGCAACCCCGCGGGCGGCCGGGGCGCGGCGACCCCGCAAGGCCCAGGAGCAGGACGCCCCGCGGAGACCTGACCGCTGCCTCCCGGCCCGGGCCCGGAGCGACGGCTCCGGCCGGCGGCGCTGCGGGCGGCCCCGCACTGTCTCTGGGGAGCGGCTGTCAGAAAGCGCGGCCCGGCAGGGCCGCTCCGGGCCGGGCCGCGGCTCCCTGGGCGGGCGAGCGGGCCCGGCGGGGAGGGGAGACCCTGTCCCGCCGTCGGCGCCGCGGTCGCCGCCGCCCCTCACCTCAGGGTGGGTCCCACGCAGGCCGTGTCGGTGCTCTCGATCTCCTGCAGGATCCGATCATGCTCGGGGAGACTCTCCGCCATCTTGGATGGGAGGGACCCGGCGGCCGCGCCGCCGCGGGAGGCGCCGGGGAGGGACCGAGGGCGGAGGAGGCAGCGGAGCCGGGCGGGGGGCAGCGGGAGCCGCCCGGCAGGGCTTCTCGTCGCAGAGCGGGGCCGGCGGCCGGGGCAGGTGGCACCGGGCCGCCCCCGCCCGGTTCGCCCCTTGTGCGGGGCCGGGCTACGCCGGGAGCGGCCAGGGAGCCCAGCAAAGCCCCTCCGTCCCCTGGGCGCTGTTGCCTAGTAGAGACAAACTCGACCTTTCGTCCTGTTTCTTGGAGGGGGTTGTTTTTTGTTTGTTTTATCCTCACCCGCCGGTCGGGCCGTGACGGCCCCGGCAGGGAGGAGGCGGCGGGGCGGCCCCGGCGGGGTGGCCTCGGCGGGGTCTCCGGGGTCCGGTCACGGCGGGGTTCCCGCCCGCCTGCAGGGGACAGAGAATGGGGAATCGGGTCGGCAAACAGAACAACGGAAGAACGCACTTTTTTGTGCGTGGGCTTGGCTGCGTTTCAGCAGGAGCTGGCCCGATGTGTCCTCCTGCCCTCCAGCGCCCGCCCAGCACACGGAGGAGGAACAGCCCGTGTTCTGTTTGAATTCCACACGCTGTGGTTTGTGGACGAAGATGAGGCGGCCCCTGGGTTTGCATGCTGGGCAGACAGGATACACCTGCGCTCTGCACCCGGGCGAGAAGCCACTGCCAACAAACAGGCCCGAAGTGTGAAACTGCAGGGCGGTGGGCGGCCGCTCCTCCGGCGAGGGGCCGCCGGCGGTTTGCGGCTGTGAACGCGTGGAGGTGCGGGCACCTCCCGCACGGCCGTCAGCCCGGGCAGCTCCTGCCCCGCCGCAGGGGAAGCGGACAGTGCCGAGCACACCGTGTGGTTCTGTCATAGTCGGTGTTGGATTCAGGTGAATTTATTGATGGCACCGACTGGATCGAGAAGGACTATTCCAAAGGCAGACAAGTGCCTGCAAATCGCTCGCTGCAGAAGGACAACAGGGCAAGTCCCGCACGCTACCACTGCAGTCGCATTTCCTCCAAGAAGTCACTCAAATGCGGTCACAATCTTCACGTGTTCTTCTTTCTACAGGAACACGGGAAGATTGTGACTGCATTCCATCACCAAACTACTAAACTGATAGATTGACACATTTTTTCCAGGGTAAATTAAATTTTCTTTCTTTAGACTAATAGTCACTGCAACCCGACGCCCGTGGGGCCAGGCAGGCTATTTTTAACACTCTGCTACAGATACCGACTATATACTTAAACACATAACATCATAATGCTTTGTGTATTACTTTTTTGTAGGGACGAATATGCAGAGGAAATTTTTTTCAGTTGCACTTTTACCATTAAACCGTTTCTATAAGCTGCAAATGAAGAATTTTTTTTTTTTCAGGCATTTAGGAATATCAACAGTAAAACCTTAAGTAGTTGTGTCTTTAGTGATTAAAAGAGGCTGAATTTGTTAAAAATCTAAGAATAAGCAGCAATTAATTCTTTAAAAATGTAGCTATTAACATCAAACTAAAACCACTGCCACACTAAAGAGCCATTTCCCCCTTGTTTTCATATCTAAGAGTAATTTCTTTCTTCACAGAGTACCTGAAGCCAGCCTTCAGTAACAGATAGCTACGTCCTGGTGAAAAGAAGGAGCCAAGTAGGTGACCTTGGTTTGTATTTCTTCATTTAGGGCCAATCACACTGAAATTAAATTCAACTTTCCTGTAGATTTCAGGGTCAGGAAAACCCTGAAAAAAATTTCTAATCTATTGGACTGGCTAAAGAGCAGGTACAGAAAAGAACAAACCTGTCATAAACAGTATAACGTTATCCAAAGGATGCATACCTTAAGGTGGTTCCAAGCGGCAGCTCAAAGGACTGGATCTCAGCAAGGGCATTTTCATATATCTGATCTTTGTTTTCTTCTGGGTACAGTTCTGACAACTTTGACTTCCTTTGCCTGGCCATAGATTAGCACAGAACTAGTTTAACCTTAGGAGAGGACTTTTATTCTGGTTATTATTGTTGACTAATGGACTCCATAGTCAGCAAAACCCAGTGTGAAAAAACTGATCCTGCGCGAACCTCGTGACTGCGAGGACTTTGTGTCCAAGAATGGAGCACAGCTGCTGCCCTCCGCCTGTGGGTACCCTCTGCCTCCTGCGCGGTGCCAGGGCCTGCAACGCCTTCTTTCCGTGTGCCTCAGATTTATCTATCTTAGCAGGAAATTTACTGGCAAAAGTAATATTTGTACATCCTTTTAATAACTCACCAGTAATAAATATTGATCCTGAATTTCAGTCAGCTTGAAAACAGAATTTTAAAGTAATTTCAGATGCTAGAGATCAATGTTCAACTTATCTGTTAAGTTTTATGAGATTAAAAATCAATTTTAAAAAAAATGCATTTTTCCTTTTGCTGTATAAAAAGTCTGCACACACAAGCAATTAGCAAGATTTATTAGGCAGGATTATGGATCCTGCAGACTGAAAAAGCAGAGAAACTTTTATGTTCTTTTTCCTTTTCAGCATTAGTAGATGCTATTCATAATAGCAGAGTACAAAAACCATTCTGGGTAGATACCTGTGACTTTTATATGAGTGTGCAATAAGTAAAAGGGTTAGTAATTCTTTACCTGCACAGAATCCTGAAGGAAAGGGCAGGATTAAACTCCTGTGGATGTTGAGAGGGGTGCTACTGGACAGTCAGTGTTAGTATGTGATGGCGAAGAAAATACTTTCAACAGCTGCCACCAATTACTTTAATTTCAGGCAGTTATTTCAAATAGAAGACTGGAGTTCTATATCTTTCCATTTAAACACCTTTTTGGAAGACTAATTCAATGTTATGTGATGTAGTCAGTCTTATTGTATTTAGTCATTTTTGATATTTCAAAGGTTTTAATCAAAATTTAACTCCTGTCTCAGTACTGACAAAATTGATGAGAGTCTTGACATGTGGTGCAGTCAACAGCTAAGTGCAGGAAAGCAGTACAGTGAAAGCAGTACAGCGAAATTGAGCAATTGCTCTGTTGTCACCAATATCCCATGTGTTTTCTGCTTTTGTGTCCCAGGCAGAGCTGTGAGCCGTTTACACACCTTTTGCCAGGCAAGGGAGGCTGTGATTGACCCATCCAGCCACTGGATGTCACACAAAGGCAGGTGAAAGGACAGCACAGCTGATCCTAATCTTAACAGACACCAGATTCAGTATTCAGTATTCAGTAACCAGTTATGGGGTGTCACTGTGAAAGTAAACCACAAAAATCATTACACTGAATAAGATGCATTTTAAACGTACTCACATGATAGAAAAAGGTGCATCTGTTGCCACAGACAAGGCGGGTTCGTCAAAGACACCCTGGACATCTGTAGCATCAAGTCGTCAAGGTCGTTTAATTTTCTTTCCTGGTTGGATTGGAATCTATTCTGAGTGAAGGAAGGGGGAACATGTCCACCCTCAAATGGAATTACTGTAGATAATTTTCGCATGCAATGCCATCCATAACAAATGACTTCATTGGTCATTGCCCAGATATCTCCTCTGTACATCCCTCCACAAGGACAACAATGGCATTAATCATTTCTCTGGCATCTCCCACCCTGGTGCTGCCTCCTTTCCTGGGCTCATCCCCAGACCCCAACCTGCTCATTCTTCCCAGAAGCTGCACCATCTGCTCATGCTCCCCTTGTGCCTGCTTTTTTCTGGTGGCCAGACCCACTTCTGCTGGCCTCTCGGATGGAGCTTGGTAGCAACACCCCCATCAGCTGGCTCTTGGGACAGACAGACAGATGAGGAGCTGCTGGAACTACCACTGCCGTCTTTTGCCATGTGTGCACATGTGCTTTAAGAGATTTTATTTAATCTGTAACCTCAACAGCCACCTGAGCTTCTTGATGGATACTGCCATCAGATCTGGCAGGACGAAGAAGGGAACTCTGACTTATTTCTTGCTCCTTTCTCTACCCCCCAAATTCTTCTGGTCACCCATACATACCTCCCTGTACCTCACCGGCACCGCTGCATCCGGCTCAGCCAGGCCCGTTTGAGTTGGCAGCACCACTTTGGAAAAGGCAATCTTTTTTCTACGAAAAGGGACTTCTGGTACCTTTCTAGGCCTCTTAATTCATTCTACACACATTTTTTTTTTTATTATTTGAGATAAACCCATGAAATTGTTTTTTAAATAGGAGATTAAAAATAACTTTAATAAAAGGTATACTGTTTACCTACTTCTTATGCTTTGATCTTTATAATCTACCACTTTTTCAGATTAAATACATCTTGGACACGTTAATAGATTTTATATTAACCTTTAGAAACTCTAAAGCAACCTTTCCCAGATTAGGCCTCTGTGTACAATTCACAGCTATTTGCTGCTAATAAATATGCTTTTTAATTGTCCCAAATGCACTTCATTATGATAAGCATTTGCAGGACAAACTATGCTTTAGGTTATCGCATATAAAATTGTTATCTCTATTTAACAATAGCCTTTATTGTCAGGTGTTACTACACACCATAAACTAAGGGAAATCCGTTAGAAACCGGTTTAGTGCTCAAAGCACTACCATGACTAAAATCTGACTTTTCTAAAACTGGATTGCTGCTGGCTCACTCCAGCATGTTACTACTAACGCATCTCTTTATTGAGCATTTGATAAAGTGTACTCTTTTAAGGCTGCAGACTTTCCTGGAGGCTCCATACTGCCAGTGTATTACATACCAACAGGAAAATTGTTTGTTGGGTTTTTTTTTTCAGAGCATCTAAGTGAATTATGCTTCCTGAATTTTAGACAAAATCTCTAAATACATGGCATTTTGTTTTAATTATACTGTATTTAAGTATTGGACAGTGTCTATAAAAATTGAGGAAATAACATTCTATTGTACTTCCATACCCATTATTTTCATAGTAAATTGATCAAAACAACACACATCTCTCCCATTAAGGGGGCAGCGCATCACCGACTACTTTTGACATCTCATTGACATCTTACAAGTGCCTGGAAACAAGGGGAGCGATGCTCAGCTGGCAGGGATGTTACCTCTGTAAAAGCTGTGGAGCCTGGAGCGGGGCTGGGGGAGGCTCTGCGCCCCAGACGAAGAGAGCGGTCGCCCTCACCCCACGCCTCTGTGCAGGGCTGGGGACCACTCGGGAACAACTACTGTCATCTTCCGTGCGGCACAGACCATGGGATAATACCCAGCCCCAGTAATTAACAGTTCAGACCAAATAAATACTTCTACTACATTTTAACACTGCAGTTGAATTTCAGATTTGAAGGAGATACTGCTTAATAATGTTGAATAATCGCTTACAAAGTGGCTTGTCATTCTCCAGAAAAAAAACAATTGCATTAAAAAAAAAAACAACTGATGCATAAAAAAAATTTCTCCCTGCTTACTAGTGCTTTTAAGGAACAAACCCCAAGCCCAGGACGTGACCTGGGAGCCTCTCTGTGTTAGAGACACTGCTCTCCTGGAGCAGGGGGGCTTTTTTCTTCCCCACATTAAAAGTGTGGTTTTAGCTAGTTTTCATTTCTTATGCAGCCCTGGAGAACTTTTGCTGAGAAAACCAGCCCCTGTTCTCATTTGGGGCATGAGCGAGCCAGAAATCAAAATGAGTTTTGGGGTTAGGAAGAGCATACGATGGGTGGACAGCTAAGTGCTAGTGGCCAAGTGACCCCAGAGGGGCAAATCTGCTGGACCACAGTGACCGACAGACAACATGCCTGCCCCAAGCCTGTCCTCACTGCAAAATGAAAAGTTTTAATTGACAGCAACATGAAGAACCCAAAGTGTGAGCATTTTTATCACGGCCTATATTTTTTAAATGCTTTTGGGAAAAAAGAAAAATCCCTTGTCTGAATACAAGCTTGGATCATTTTAGCTGACAATTAATTAAACCAAATGTCTCCATAGGCATTTTTAATCTCTCAAGTTCTTATTTCCCTTTAGTTACAATTCCACCTGATTGACTTAAGTGAAATAACTCTGCCTTAAAAAAAAAAAAAGGAGGAATATGGTCAGAGAGCTCTTTGTACCAGTTGTCTGCAGGTCAGGCGTGTGCTCCTGCTCTGTTCCCCACTTGTGCTCCACTGAACTTTGCAAAAGGGGATAATTAACTTTAGCTTACCACTGCCTGATGGCTGGGATCTTAATCATCCCACTAGTCAGACCTGGTGGGAGGAAATCTTCAGAATGAATTCTACTGAAGAGCCCATTCCTAACTACCTAGCAGCGTTCACAACAATGAGAAAATTTAGAGGAAGTATCTTGACAATATCTCTTGCTCAGATAACCTGGGTTTTATTACTGTGAAAGATCAGAAAAACCCCGCTGCCAGATAGCATTATACTTGCAGAGGAAATCTTTTTTTCCAGTAAAAGAATACAGGAATCATTACTCAGAGTATTGCACCATAGTAGCTGTTTTTTTTGGTAATATTTCCTAGCTATATGCAATTAACATAGCAGGTTAGACCTTGTAAATCAGCACTAATAGCTCTGAGAGGAACCGCATGTTTTTTGAGAACATTCCAGTCCACAAACACTTTTTCCAGTGAAAACCGAACAATTACAATAAGACTCTGTTTTGGTAAGAAAATAGGAAATGATGCTAAACAAAAGGGAATGTTTATTTAGAAATTCCAAGGCCACTAATTTATATTAAGAAACTGTTTGTGCTCAGAGACTATAATCAAGAGGTGATGTGAATCATTGATCACAAAAGGATTTTATAGATAAGGAGCAATGCAGTGCTGGGTGATTGTATTATACATTAACAACTTCCATGAGCAGCTTTTGCTGATTCATTTGGCAGGAAGTGAGCTGCCGAGAGAGATTTCTAGGGGAGGAACAATCAACAATATTTTCATATAAAATAACCTCCAGTTACTGTATTGTTCTCACAACATTTGATAATGAATGCTTTCCTGTTTAAGAAAAAAAAACATAAATCACAAAAACAAAGGCAGATCTGGTTTGGTGTTACACGGCTATAAATACACATGGTCTGGCAAAGCGAGGGAAGGCGCTGATCAATTGAAAAATTGGAAAACTGGTAAGTTCTCCTTGTGAAACTGTTGCACAGCTGGGAACTAACGGTACAGTAGCTGCTATTCTCTTCAGAGAAAAACAAGTCTGTGCCTTCACCTGCCTTCTTGGTGGGATGCTCACAGGCTGTGTCAGGGCTGGAGTTGACCTGGTTTCCATCCAGGAGACCAGGAGCTCCATAACAACAAAGCTGGGGGCTCGCACCAGGCTGGGAGGCTGCTGCAAGCGGCAGAGGGGCTTGGCACCTCAGACACTAGAACTGCATCCTCACAGACAGACCCAGCACCCCCGCGACACGGCTATCACCAAACCAGCCCCAAGCCCACCAGCACGCTCCAAGGACACACACTATGGCATGGTGGCAGCTCGGCCCCCAGAGCAAGAGAGCTCCAGCAGGAGCACTGAGCCCAGCCATCGGGACTCCCTGGGCGAGGAGAGGTTGCGGGGGTTGCATTATATATTTGGCATTATAGGTAGCCAACACGGGGAACGTGGTGAGCCAGTAAGCCCTGCCATCCAGCCCACAGTGCCAGCAGGGGTCATTCGGCTTTCTTAAACTCTCACCGCTACCACTGGTACAAATAAACAAAAAAATATAAACACCTATAATTAATCTTCATTATAACCTGATCTGTGATGGGACTGCCCAAACACAACACCTCCAGCAGCAGGTGGTGGAGCAAAGGGAAGAGGAGAGAGAGCAGCAGCCAAGGAGCCCAGGGGAGCAGGAGACACCTGCTTGTAGGAACATCTTGTAGGCACCTATAGGTTCTGCTCCCACTGGACACCAGTTAGATGGTACTCACAATCAATCATGTAGCTCTGTAACATAGACTTTCCTGTTTTAAGAATTTCAGGAGCAGGTTTAGGAAGCAGTCTTTATGAGAAAGACTACTAATAAAGGTTTCAAACAAATTCAGAAGGAAAAAAAACAGAAACCTCCTAAGTTAGCAGTTGTAGGGTATCACTCAACACAGCATCTTGCAGTGCTTTGGTTCTTCACTGTAAAGCACATAGCCCTTCTCTTACTCAGGAAATACTAATTAGGAAACTACAGAAATATAATATTGCAAAGGAAAAGTACCATGAAATGAAGAATTACACTAATTTTACCAGAAAGAGTAACCATTATGAAAATCCTGTCAAACTTACAAAAAATATCCTAAAGAAAGCACTTTGAGGTTTTCTTTTTAAGAACATATTGAAATGTTGTGCTAGGTCATCAAAATTAACTAGCATACCAAAGCCTGAAATCAAGATCCACCTTGTGCAATTAACGTAAATTCAGAATTCAGAAAATTATTTAAAAGATCAGACATTGATTCTGAATATATACCAGCTCCCTCACCTCTGCCGCTGATCTCTCGGTGAGAGGGCAGACCTCACATCCCTCTGTAACAGCCTGTTATTGCATTCAGGCTGTTATCCCAACGACAACTCAACATCAGGTAACCACAGTCTGCCCAACCAGTGCTGCACAAAAGACAAACTTAAATAATTAATCATGGCAAAACACAGATACTGGGAGCCCCAGAAACTCCTGGCTTCAGCATCAATTCTAAACAACATAAAATGTTTGAGTCCGTTCACATGTGAATACTGTAACTTACCAAGACAGTGGGGATAATTTAAATAAATAAATAAAACTTATAAGATCGCAGAACAACATGTAAACAGATTTTGGTAATTGAAAATCTAAAATTTGAAGTCCAAATGACCATTTAAATTGTATTTTGCCCTTTGCGTACAGCAGTCTACCTCAGATAGAGGGAGACATCAAAAAGATTTCAGGAAATACTAGTCAGGAAATGCTATTCAGCAGAAATAATCAATAATGAATATTGAGATTGAAATGAGATTTAGCACAACTCCTCTCCAGTTTCCCAGGAAAGACGTGGCCCATGGTACGTGGGCCATGTAAAGAATGAAACTAGAACATGTCATGTCAGACCTCATCTCAGGCAGCAAGAGGAATGTATTGAAAGGGTTACAATGGATTATTTCCTCTGTTCATTAGCCAGAGGTAAATTTATAAGACAAACCAATACAAGAGACATGCAAGAGGCAATCATGGAAAACAAGGTAATCCTGAGCCTTCGCCAGTGCTGGAGGGTTCAGATTTGCACTGCTCACAGCAGTTCTGATGTTAAAAGGCAAAGTTATCTGACTCAGGGGAGTTGATAATGATAACTTAAGGATATTTTTATTTTCTCTCTTCTTACTTTATTACTGGTAGAAGAAACAGACCTGCAGTCAGATGGTCCTATTACTGTTTAAAAAATTGTCAAGCTGAAATAATGTGTGATTTAATATATTTATATACTAATATATTTTTATATATTTATATTTTATAATTTTAGGTAGTTCTCAAATATTTTTTTTCCTCTCTGTTATCAGGCATTAGAGAAATTCTCCCCCATCTCTCAGACTAACGTAAGCTTGACATTTATGGTTCCCTTTTCCTCTGAAAGGCCATGGGTCACTTTCAGAAGTGATGAGCCCAGCAGTTTGAACTCTGTCACCTGAAATGTCATGTATAATGTTGTCACCCCTCTCTTCTTCAAAAGTTTAGAGGAAAAATTGCTCTCGAGAGACACAAGCTTTTTTTTTTTTTTTTTTTTTTTTTAATGCTTTGACTACAAACTTGCTTTCAAAAGGCTCTCAGGTGTTTTCCTTGCCCAAAACAAGCTACAGCAGCAACAGAGCCCAACACAGCCCACTGCCCAGGCACAATGGGAAGGAAAACTAGCCTTCACTCCTAATTTCCCTGAGTGTTTAAATCAGACACTAAATGATTTTTTTTTTTTTTAAAAGTAAGGTTTAAGTTTGAATAGTACTTTAAGCACTAAACTGTCTCCTTAATGTTTGGAGGGGATTAAGTTCAGAGTTCATTGTGTTGTCTGTCATTTTAAAAAGATTAGATAGTTTAGTTCGGCTCCTACTGGCAAGGTAAAAGTCTCTTTATTTATTGACTGTCTGGAGTCATTATCAAAGCTCCTAAAACAAATCGACACCTTGTAAACAAAAGTCCCATTATTTTCATGATCCTGATAAGATTTACATGGTATCTACATTTTTGTTATGATTGATTGATCAGTTAGAGATATTCATAGTGTAACAGGTTATGTGATAAATGATTACAAATTCAATTAGCAAATTAAGTTTTACATTGGTTTGGAAAACATGAATGAATGGAACCCATCCTGCTCTCTGTCAGACATAACTTGTAGTTTTGATTTCGCATCAGGATAATTCTGAGAAAGGTTTCAAATATTCTTCCAGGGAAAAAAAAAAGATCCTTTCAACAGGAAGAAATGATATTTTAAACTTGGGAATTTTTCTAGTGACTTAAACTAAGAAACAACATCATGTCGAGGAGCTTGACGTACTAAACCAGCACACCAGCACATTATGGTCCTGTAGTAGGAAAGCTGTGTAACACTAGACTGCTGCTATGTAGCTCTTCATTTGTATGAACATTTATTTCTCAAATAAAAAGATAAAAATCAACTTGAGTTAGAGGCCCAGACTCCTCCAGAGTAATTCTCAAGAAATGACTGAAGGGTTTTAGTTGGTTTTAAAAAGTGACAAAGCTGAAGAGAGGGCGGTGAACTGAACAATCCCATAGTATCACCCCACAGGCAGCCCTGCTGAGAGTGCCCCCAGACCCCACTTTGTACAGCAGATGCTGTAAATACAGCAACACACTGCCACGTGTCAGCATCATTCTATTTCAGAGACAAATTAAGCAAATTCAATTTAATTTGAGAATTTTGACATAACTTTATAACTATACTGTCACAGCAACATTCTTTTCACCATGATCGTGAAAGGAGAAAATTTAAGGTACTCCAGGTGGGTACCTGGTTTCTTGGAAGTAAAGATATAGTTGGTTAAAAAAGCCAACAGAATGTTCCCAAATACCCAAATTATGCTGAGCACATCACGTAGGGCTCTGACATAAACGGGTTTAAAGAAAACCCCTTCCTATTGAACTTCAGCTCACATTGTACAAGTAGTCAGTTTTTGTGGTGATCCTTCTGCTGATCTTTTGTTTGCTGACAGTCGATAAATACTTGCTACTGCAGATGTTCATCAAATGGTGTTAATAAATCAAATCAGTTTGTTAAAACCTCGTATGTTGATAGTGCCAAGGTATCCTGTAATCTATGACAAAAGAATCAATAGGAGCCCATAAAAACATTACCACTGTGGGACAGTATTGATTTTTGTCTTAGAAATACTTACTTAGCTCCTGTTCCAAATCATTAAAATCAATGGAAAGTCTCCCATTGACTTCACTGGGGTTTGGGCAGGTTTTTAGACTGACAATTCTGGGTTGGTGTGCTGTTGTTTAAGTTTGCAGGTGTAGAACAGAGTGGGGTCCTGATCCTAATGGCAAGTTCCAGGCATGTCTGTGATACAAATAAGAAGAATCCCCAGCAATGGATACACTGTATAGTTCTAAATCTATACAATTTTCTAAGAAACATCTGCATGACAGGCAAAAATTTAATGTCCCTCCATTGTTACTACTTCAGTTTGTGTGCCTTGGTTTTTCAAACTTAAATCATCCCTTTTTTCCATCATATTTAAAAACAATCCTTTATGTAATGCCCTTTCCCATTAGAGTAATTTCTCAAAAAATTTATAGCCTTCAAGGTAAAGGTCTGTGTAATAGGATTATAACCATAACAACTATACAATAGCATCATTAAGGGTACTTCAGTTGCATTTACTTTCCCAGTGCTTGAATTTATTGCTACACTGTAAAGTCTCTATTCAGAAAAAAAATACATTTAGCTCAATTTATAGAGCTGACTTTGCTTGAGAGAGATTAGGACTAAAATGATTTGAGATAGAATCAAAGAATTCCATCTTTTTAATTAGTCTGTTAAAGGCAGGAGCACCTAATACAAATATTTAAACCTGTTGTTGAACACTACTACTGAAGTCACAAAGAGGAAATTTATAGGCAGCTCTGAAGTCACTTGACAATTATTTTCTTGGGTTATGACTTCTCAAATTGCTGTTTATTGCCAATAGCACTACACTTCAACATAAATAGGATCAAGGGATTAGTGCACTGTCCTGGTAAAGATGTTTAATCTTCACTTGGAATGGGATATGGTAATTGAACCCCTTTCTTTTTGTGTAAGAAGTGCCTTTAAACAAGGTTAGGTTGTTGTGGTGGTTTTGGGTTGGTGGTTTTTTTTTTTTTTTTTTTTTTTTACACACTAATGAATCACTAGATAAAAAACATTTTTGGTCAGATGCCAGGCTTGCCTTGTTACCTGCTCTTCTCAGCAAATATGAAGCATAAGGTGAAGAGGGGGAAGAAAGAAGAAGGGAAATTGCTACTTACAGTGTTCTAATAAGAAAGAAGACATTAATCAATGCTGCTTAAAGCACTTCAGCATCAACAGCACTAAAAATGAGAAAGGAAAAAATATCCCTTGGCTACTAATTAGCTAGTTCAAATCCAGCCAGTTTTGTGTTAAAATAGTAATTTGAACGTTTTGTGGAGTTTTTGATAAGTTTGATAAACTTTTTTGTGAGTGGGCTGAAGCACAGCAAGCATTAGCAGAGAGCTGGAGACAGGATTACCTCTTGGCTTTAGGATAAGCTCTTTCAAGCAAAGTTAAAGAATTCTCATGGTTCACAATGGGATTTGCTTTGTCAGAACCCAAAAAATTCCAAAACTTCCAGAAAAATAGGAGACCCAGGTGCCCTGCCTGTTACTACATCATTCCTACTGGTTGGAAGATCCCAAGCATTTTAAGATCACTTTCAGCAGCTGAGTACAACACACAGCTGCTTACTGTTGGTGTCTTCTCACACCCCACACCACAGGTAGCCAACACCTTTGAGACAGTCTCAGGAAAAGACTTCACTGAGTCCCTCAACACTCCTTCCTCAGTGGCAGGGGTCATCGCAGCAGTGTTTGTGGGATGCACATACCACACCTGGGCATCCCCAGCACAAAGATTCCATCAAGGTAGGAATCCATCCAGGGTGGATACATACATGGTGCTGGGTTCAGCTAGTGAATTATGGAACCCTCTTTTTGGCATCCTTGGCTTCCCTCACTGTCAGTTGACTTCTATTTCTGTAATGCATCAGAGGCTGCGCTTACTCTAGGAAACTACTGGGTATTGGGACCTTTTCTGTGGCCGTGTGGTACAACGGCACAGGACTGTTCCCATCCACATTTCTAGACAGTCTCCTGCAGTGCAACAGGATGTCCTCCTTTCTGACTGCTGGGAACCAAGTGGCAGCTCCTGCTGTGCCCTGGGACAGCTGGTGACAACTGCCAAGAAAAGAGACGCTACAGGCCCGTGCCCCGTCCCTGTGTTCACTCCCATGGGTGAAGCTGCACAGATGACCATGGGCTCTGTGATCCACGCTGAGACCAGCAGCACCCAGGATAGCAGTGTGACCACTGTCCCCCACAAGTACAAGTTTTCAAAGGGTCAGAAAGTCACAAATCCCCCAACAGGCACCATTTCACAAAGGGTGGAGCAGGAAGGATTCGCTGAGGATGCACCTTCACAACCTCCAGCCCTAAATATCCCACCAGGCCAAGAACTTCCCCAGGACCCCAACACAAACTAACCATGTTCTCCTCCCATGTTCTCTTCCCTCAGAAACATTCCAGAGTCTGGTTGCACAGCAAAAGAAAAGATTTGCCCAACAATATTTAAGATTGCAAATGAATGGCAAAGCAGAAAACTGAATCCAGATTTCCCAAATCCCAGCTCCGTACTACAGCACAAGACGACCCATGCTCTGCAAAATCAGGTGCCTCTGGTTTATTTCTGGGACTTCCAAGTTCTGATGGGGCTGGAAGTATCGCAGCAAAAGAAGGAAGTGGAGAACAGTGTGAAAAATGAAACAAATACAAGTGTAACCAAACTTTTTTTTTTTTTTTGCAACCTCAAACTTGGTTTAAGTTGAGAGCAAATCTTCGGAAAATTTTTACCCAAAGCAAATCAATCTCTAAATAAAAGTCTATGACTTCTGATCTTAATTTCCTTTTTAAAGCAGGTTAATAACTGTACCTAAAAATATGGAAGAAAATAAAACAATTTAGAAATTTGAGGTTCAATCTTAACTTACTGCTGAGCAAAGCCTTATGGAGAATTGGTGCCCAAAAGGCTGAATCTGCTGCCCAGGATTTAAGTTTCCTGACCTCTCCCCAAACTGGATCAAGGAATGAGAATGGCAGAAAATCAATTAGTTTTCTTGATAGAGTTAGTTTTCTTCTGCTCTGACTCCTTCTTAACTGGCAGACTTCTAGGTCAGACAACCACGGCTCCTGGTGCAAGAAAAGG
Organism: Scolopax mira; assembly: GCA_004320125.1. Taxonomy (NCBI): domain Eukaryota; kingdom Metazoa; phylum Chordata; class Aves; order Charadriiformes; family Scolopacidae; genus Scolopax; species Scolopax mira. Next base: position 188,656 of record BJBW01002980.1, on the reverse strand, counting down.
GACAGGAAACTGGCACAAAGAGGGAAGTGGGACTGTGCTTTTAGCAACGGATAGCTGCCACAGCAAGGCCAATCTAGTACCAAACCACATTAAATGAGGAAAATTTAGTCACAGATTAAGGTAGCCATCTATTTTGGACTGAGATGAAGAAAGACCTCTCTGCTTTGGTCTTACATGCTTTTCCCAGACTGGTACCACCATGTTCCAGTGTTCTGGATAGCAAAAACTTTTATGGGATAGAGAAACCCATGTCTGTTTGAGTCATCGGTGCTAAACAGAAACAAACTGAGGATGTGGATCCACTGTCAGACTCTTTTGTAGGATAAGTTCAGACCTGATCAGGCATGAATATACATCTTAGTTAATCAGCTATGTTTAACCCTAAAAAAACCCAAAAATAAAACCAGAAAACACCTCCCAAAAGGCTGTGTTCTGTGCTTTAAGTCAGTGAGCATTTGTACCTGCATTTCTAATGAGGTACAAAGATCCGTAAAACCATCCACCAGAACCACAGCCAAAACCTTACAGGCATCATAGGGAAGCTGGTCTGCACATTACAATGTGATTACTTCAGCTGCCAAAAGGCAACAAATCACTAAAGTGGGTGCTGTTTTTCAGTTTAGCACCAGGCTCACAATGAGATGGAAACAGCTTGTGGTAAATATAATAGCCAGCAGCCTGAACAATAGTAATTAGGACAACTGCCTAAATCCTGTGGTGTCTCTGGAAAATGTGTGAACAGTCTTGCTAGTGTGGTGATAAGGAGTTTAAATTAAAATGCATTAGCATCCCTGGGAGTCCTGCAGCAGCCCCAAGCCAAGAAATCATTAAGCTGGTGCTTCTTCATCCTGCTTGAACTTGGTTGTATTTAAGCAGAATTATACAGTTGACACAGAATCACGGAATTATGTGGGGTTGGAAGGGACCTCTGGAGATCATCCAGTCCAACCCCCTGCCAGAGCAGGTTGCACAGGAGCATGTCCAGTTGGGGTTTGAACATCTCCAGAAACTGAGACTCCACCACCTCTCTGGGCAGCCTCTTCCAGGGCTCTGCCACTATCACAGGAAAGAAGTTCTTCCTCATGTTTAGATACAGCTTCTTAAGTTCAAGTTCATGTCTATTTCCTCTTGTTCTATCCCTAGGCACCACTGAAAACAGACTCACCCCATCCTCTGACACCCACCCCTTTAAATATTTATGTGCATTGATCAAATCCCCCCTTGGTCTTCTCTTCTCCATACTAAAAAGTCCCAAGTTCCTCAGCCTTTCCTCGTAAGAGATATGTTCTAGTCTTCCCATATCTTTGTACCCTCTCCAGCAGTTCCCTGTCCTTCCAGAACTGGACACAGATTTGAATACCCTCTTCAATCAACTCCAAGAAAAAGTCATTCTAGGCCTCCAAAAATGGGATGCTGCAGGTTCTTCATGTTCAACAGGTGAGAGAAGTGGGATCATTACACAAACAACCTTTGGATCCTAAAAGCCTTTGTGCTTTAGATAATGCTGTGTGAAAAAAAAAAAAGCCAATGAAAATAAACAAAGTACAGAGGAAAATATTTCCAAAGCTTTACCCATCAAACTCTAAACACCCAAATCTTTACACAGAATACATCACTCTATTAAAAAGCAAAAAGAAATGTCTCCCTTTAGTAAACTCTATGAAAAATACCATCTTACATGCTTTTCTGAGCAGGGACACAAGGGCCCTGAATCAGGACTAAAGAAGAAAAAAAACCCCAAACAACAAACCACCCCTCCACACACCCCAAAAAAAAGAAAAACCAAAAGATTGCAACAAAACAGAAGGAAATATATTTTAAAGTGTCACCTTAATTAGAAAAGTGAATCCAGTAATTCAGATGATTAGACCTTCCATGCCTTCTAGAGTTCACAAGCTATGGACTGTCATGAGAGGTGGACCCTCTTGAGAAAAGTATTGTATTAATCAATGCAGACAAAAACAACACTATAATTACAAACAACAATAAGAAATCAACATTATCAAGACAGTGACTGCCAACACTTCCTTGTCATTCTTCTCCTCTCCCCCAAAAAGGGCAGTTGAGCACCAGAGTGCAGATTTAGGGTGATGTGAGGTTCCACAAAGCAGAACTACACAAAACTTCCAGTTTTCACTATGCAAATGTGTGCATGCAAAAAGCTATATGGCTGATTAGTACCTGAAAACCTGATTCACAACACTGGTCATCCATATTGACTAACAAAAGCAGTGAAAAGGGAAGTATTCTTCAAGGGACAACAGCATGTATTTGCTTCCTGCAAAGTGGTGTTATTTTCAAAGCAAAACTATTTTGGAGCAGCAGGACAGTTTTTGAGGTGGGATCCTGACTTTCACTTTTGCTATATAATCAAACCGAAAAAGAAGGGGAGTAAAGTTCAGCTTCTCTAAAAAAAAAAAAAAAAAAGAAAAAAAAAAGTCCTTGGTTTGAAGCACTTTCCTGTTTTCTGGCCAGCAGCGAGGGCTTGTTCCCCACAAAGGGCTGACAATGCTCAAAATTACAGCACAGAGCAGTATGCCCTGCACCTTTCAAAATTGTCCCCCATCTGCTGAGCTGCTGCGAGGGCCCAACCACCCCTTCTCTGGAAAAAGTGGTGGGAGGCAGCAGCTGAAGGCAGGAAGACAAAATTAAGTGCCTCTCAGGGTTTCCTTGGCATAGCAAGGCAGAGTGGAAAACAGCAGAATTAAAAAACTGGATTATTTCCCAACTCTCCCTCATGGATTGACAGGAAAGGGTCTGACAGAAGCTGGAGTCCTCCCCGTGTGTTCAGGCTCCAGGGCCCCTGCCTCCAGGCAGGACGACTCTGCTCAGCTCTGACTGGCTCCCCCAGCTTGATGGGATTTGGAGTAATCTCTTAATCATGTTCATCAACCAATACAACAGTTAAAACGATGAGGAAAAAAAAACCCTCAACCAGTTTCTGACCATGTTCTATTAATAACATTTTTTTCGCCACAAGTGAAAAAAGGGACCTCAGGAGAGAATAGACTTTTGTCTTTTATTGCTGAGTAATTAAAATTTTTTTGCCCCCTTTTATAGTACTAGCAGATTTTAGCAAATAAGACAGCATGTTACCTCATGGATCTGAGGGCCAGCTTCACTTCATATTCTCAGTTTTGCATCTATCACGTGGTTAAAACATGCACCAGAAGCGTGTGGGGAGGCGCAGAAACAGACCCTGTGCTCCAGCTTCCCGGGCTGGCCAGCAGGTACAGGGCTCTGCCCTGGCCAGGCACGTATTGCTGCCCCAAAACCAACCCCTGCTGGGTCAGAGGGGCAGTGGAGCCAGGCAGGGGCAGTCGGGAAAGCCAGAGCCGGCGTGGAAGTTCTGTGGCTCAGGGTAGGAGTTCTACCGCCCAGTTTGAATGGGCTTCCTGTGGCTGCCCAGAGGGGCTCACATCTGGCGGCGCCACCACCAGTACCAGCAAGAGGACTCCTGTCCAGGGGGACGGAAGACACAGACATACCCAGAGAGGTGGGAGAGCAGGTTCATAAGCTGCAGCCAACCTCCTAGTAACTTGTTCTTATTTATTACAGTTTCATTAAGCTTATTTGATACACAGTCCTCTAGTCCATCTACCACTTCATATTGGCTTGAAAATAGCCATCCAAAAACACATGGATTCAAGATTTTAGAGTGTTTTTATAATGCGAGCAGGCACTGCAGCAGCATGCACCGAGTCCCAGTTGGGTTTGGGTTTTTTTTGTTGTTGTTGAACAAGTAATATTTTGGTTTTCATCATAGTTTACATAGTAAAAACAGGCAAACCGTGTCACTTTTTTAAAAAAGGCAATAAATTTAAAAACAAGAAGTGAAACAGTGCAGATACCTGCAACTACAGCAATTCTGCTGGCTTTGCTGCATGACCAACAGAAATAGTTCTGTCCTGTTTAGATAGACTTTGTTTTGCTACATGACTGCATATGCGGCAAAGTGATATCAAGTCCTGAGGGTCCACTCCTTTGATGAGTTAAGCACACAAAGGCCCACATTTTGATGCAATCTGATATCATATATTTAAGTCCTAGACAAACTGTGACTGTGAGGAAGTGATAAACAGAACTTCCTGCACAAAGCTGCCTGAGATAACACTTTCCATGGACTGGAAAAAAAGAGACATGATTGCTACAGAACTAAAAGGGAACTGTTCTGCTCTTAATAAATAACCCTTTCTTTTTCACGTGGCTATTGCAAAAGCCAAAGCACAAGTGACTCAGATTCAGCACACTTTGGGGTGGTTCTACTCACACATTTCTGAAATGATTCTTTGAGGAACTACTCTCAATTCTTAGCTCTCCAGATCTGTGTTCTCCCAAAGGCTCCCATGCTACAGCCAGAGCCCTGCAACTCAAACCTCCCAGCTGATATTTTAAACTTCCATTTTAAAGAAAAGTTGAGAAAGCTAAACTAAAAATTCTGGTCAAATGGAGGAAATACTGTTTAAAGAATAAGGCTAGATTGTCTCCAAGGAAAAAATCCTATTGGAAACATGATTAATTCTTTCTGATGGAATTTCCTCTGTCTTTTGCATCAATGTCACCTCAAACTCCAAGAAATTTGACACATAATTATTTTGAGTTCACTTTGTTTCACTTTGTGAAACAGCCAAGTTTTGCTCACACTGGAAGTCATGGGGGAAATGAGCTTCAAATGGGAGTACTTCACAGGCACCAAAAGGGTTTTTTTGAACGAGAATTTAGAAAATGTTTGAAATATGGAGGTGTTTCTTCATATACAAATTGACTAGAACACAAAATAAAAATGCATGAAAGTTAAAGGTCCAAAGCACATGCAATTTCTAATGCAAAATATCAGGAATTCATAGTAAAATGTTGACTAGTTGTTAAGGGTGAGGAGGAAGTAATACTCACAAAGTAGACTTACTCATTGTCAGAAGCACAGTCAAATCACTGAAGCCTGGAAGAGACTCCACAGGCATTTCTACAACAGCTCACCCGCTACGCAGACACCTTCTCTAACCTCACACCTTGGTGTCCTAGGACCAACCCCAAAGTCAAATTCTCCTTCTGAGATGCCAGGAGGGCTCCAGACTCAGGATATTACAACCTGTTCTGATATAAAGGGTCTTTGCAAACTTTTGCCTGTTCTGTGCATTTCCTTTTATATTTTCTGGGGTGAGTTTTGTTTTGTTTCTTTATTTGAGAAGCTCAGACTGTGTAACAAGTCAGGAGAGAAGCAACTGCAGTATATTAAAAAAGTAATCAAATGCTAATCATTGCAGAGCTTTAAAAGTTCTGTTTCTGTTGCATATTTATGAAGCAATAGGGGAAACAACAACTGATAAAATTAATGTGACATCTCTTCACAGATATTTGCCCCATACAGTGTTCCTTGAGACATAAAGAGCCTGAATATCAGTATTTCTTCTGGTCCTCTTTGGACCCTGCACATTGCTGGTTGGACCTGAAGGTGACCACAAGACAAGCAGCATTGCAGATGCTGCGCTGAGCCCAGCAAACCAAGCCAGAGCTACACAGTGCTCCCAGTGTCTGAAATACCCAGTTATTAAGAATAAAAAAAAGAAAAAAAGAAAACATCAACAACAGAAAAACCAACCCACCACATCACCAAGAAGAGAGAGAGAAAAGCTGAAACCTTTTCAGCAGCCTTTTTAATTGGATCATTTTCAAGGGCTGGGTTAGCCCAGGACCACTCTGCCACGGAGCAGCCACAACAGCAACCTCTGCGCCGGGCCGGAAGGAGGAGAATCAGATTCAATTCTGAAGAAGTTGTAAGTGGAAACACGGCCCAGTGGCTGCTGGTGACTATGCAGTCTGGGTAACAGGGCCAGAACACACCAGGCCTGAGGCTGTGGTCTGTCACACACCCAACAGACACACCACAGCAAGAGCATTTTCTGATGGTGCCTTAGCTGTATTCTTAGGCAAAGGACCCAATGCTATGGATGACTTCAGACTTTTTATGGTTTAGGAGACAGTAAGTGCCATGGTGGCAGCAACAGGTAGAAGGTGTTTAAACAAGTGATAAAAATACACAAACACTTGTCAATTTTGGCCTGTTTCCATTGTTTCTACAGCATATTGAAAATATGGAGGCTTGCCCATTTGTAATCCAATTCAAAACTGATTGCTTTCCCTTTTATGTTAAATGTTTGCCAATTTTATTTTGAGCTCTTGTACATCCCCTCCCCTAGAGGGATTCCTCTTGCAGACAAATTAATTAGTTAGAGAGCAATTTGTATTTTTCACGTGTGAGGTGTCATCAAGTAACAATTAATGACATTATTTTTCTTCATGAACTCATGAGCTCCTTGTTCACTTGGGAATTGTTGAACAAACATTTTTATCACCATTAAAACAAGTTTCATTTTCATTATACTAACTTATCGTGAAAGCAATATTTAGTGTAACACTTGAGTGACTAGTTTATTGTGACTTAGATAGCCCAGTGATAGGCACCTTAGAAAAAAACAAAAATGGGTAGCAGACCAAACTATAAGTAGCAAACACTCTCAGTCTCCTCCTCTTTTAGTATGAATAGAATTGAAAGTCTTCACCATGGTGGTGATCTTGTAATGGGTTTGAGCTCTTTATCTTGGCCATGAATTAATTATTGATTTTTCAATTGCAAACCCAAGTCTGCTGGGCAGACACTTGTGACTGCAGAAAGAGCGCTCATCTGATATGAACCAGTGGACAGAGAAGCCTTGTGCGTCAGCAACCAATTCTTAAAACAAATAAAATGTCACTTAAATAGTGTAAAAGCAACAAACAAAAAACCCCATCTGATTCCTAGTGTTGAAAATGGGACACTGTGCCAACTTTGCTCGGCATAACAAGTCTCAAGAAGCTCTCCTGGGAATGTTTATATTGTGTTTCTATCCAGGCCTTATATTCACTTTGAATTGTGACAACAGTTTGACCGTTTTCATGTTAAAAGCTTCCTGCCTTTGTCACGAAAGGAGCTTTTCATCAATATCTATAGACAACAGCCAAAACAGGAATTCAGGCACATTGCTGCAAACTTTACAAGCCCCAACCTTGCGCCCCAGTACCACCCTCATGTCCCCCCTCAGTCCCTGTCTCCAGCAAGGGCCAGTTCCCCAAACCCTACTGAGACCAAAGCAGAGGGCAGTCAGCCCAAACTGCGCTATCGAAGCCAGGTATGCTGTCAATCTCAACATATATTTATGCATATATCAGTATGTATATGATTGTTTCATATCCAGGATTTGTCAGTTTGGGTTTTAATTTTTTATATTTAACACTGCAGAGCAGGTTACTATTTTCACCACCCAAATCAAATAAACTATTCATTTCCCAGTTATCTTGGAATATATTACCTTCAACATATGGGAAATTCTACTTGAAAGATAAGACAAGATACACACAAGACTAAAGTAATAACAACTGATTGGGCAGAAGTCAGTGTCTTTCCCTGGAAGAATTAGTTACCTCAAAACTTCAGTGCAATGAAGAGAAATCGGAAAGTATGATTAGCCTTTTAGATTGTTTTAGTTGAGTAACAAATAGGCTCAACTTCCTTTTTTCAGAGTGTACTCAAATAGTCATTATGCAAAGCATACAATTCTAAACTGCTAATTAAACAGCAACCCCAAATTTTACAGCTGAATAAGCTTAAAAAAAAATGACAGGGAAAAAACCCAATACTTTGTGTACATCTCTTAAAAAAAAAAAAAAATAAAAATCAGCTATTCTACAGATTCATCTCCTCACACATTTTTACCTGCACAAAAGACAACCATCTACAGCATTCAATGTATTTTTCTGTCAGAGCACTTTCTATATGAAGCTACCAGGGGAGACACCGTGTTTCCTAATCAAAAAGGAAACCATCAAGCAAGAGAATAATGCAAACAACTGCACTGCAACCTGGCTCTGCAGTACCTTCATTCAGGACTAACACCGAACCCAATTACACCATACCAAAGAAACAAGAGCACCTTACACTTTCCCAAAGGTCACTTTAAGATGTTGGGTGTACTTTCTTCCCATCAGATACATACAGAAAAAGGAATAAAATACAGTTATTTCTATAACAAGACTCACATACTTAAGGAGATATGGCAGGATCTCCAGAAAACTACAAAGGCAACTTTGGAACTTCTTCCTTGAATTGAGCTAGACACCTGCAGTAGCTGCAGAGAACTGCTCTCCACAACCCACATGTTCATCTGAGCTTCCTAAGCAGCAACTTTGATAACTTCACTACAGACTTTCTCTACTAAAGCCAAACATAGGGGCAGTTTGTTTTCACTGCCTACTTGAAAAGTCCTGGGATTCTCTGGACATTGATCTGTCGAGTGTAATTTCTTTAAGCTTCAGTGAAAATCTACCAACTGTTGCTATGAGAGTCATCTTCTAGTACTTCTTGCATTTTTTTTTGAAGCCTGAAGAGAGCCTGAAATAAATCAATTCTTGTTCAAGCACCACTTCAGCCCCATCACAGAATACTAGCCCCTCGGCAGCAAAGCTGCTTGCCTTTGGCTGTTCCATCCACACACTAATGGACAACTTAACTATAAAAAAGCAGCCATCGCCACCCAGGAACCATTCTATCAGGAACAGCTACTGCAGTGGGGTTTTTTTAATCAGACATGGAATGGTTTCTTTCCAGCTCCCATTGTCGTAGGTAGCTTGTATTCAGAGCTGTGTGTTCCACAAAAGCTGAACAAGCATCATACAAACAGGCACCCAAAGGGTATGTAACTCATTGGAGAAAAAAAACCCTCTTGCTTTACTAGGGAATGTTTGTTAACATCTTATTTGGATTAGGACACTTACTAATTAAATCCGTCGTATTAATTTCATTTTCAGACACGTTTTAGCATTTGTTTAAATTTTTTCTCCACATTTAAGTATGTTTAATGGTGTGTTACTTCATGATGCAGATTGCACAGTGCCATTGGGATATATACTGTTAAACAAAAAAAAAAAATCTGAAAGCATAAGATACTTCAGTAATATAAAAGACAATTTAGTGCTTTTATCATCTTTTATGACAGAAATTACACGTTGCATAATGGGCACCATTATTTTATTTTAGCTGCCAGGAATTCTCATTTGAGATCTTGCCTTATATTACCCTGTTATCTGGGAGTGGGGTCCTCAATGGTAGAGAAAACTATGTGAGACATTCTTGGTACTCTGTTTAACTTACTTCACTGCGTCTCTGAGGTGTTAAGTGAAGTCTGTCACTATCCCAGGAAAGTTCCTTAGCTCCATCGGCTTTCACAAACTTATATATCCCATTTATCTTCCATTTCACTGGGGATTACTGGCGACCTCAGCAGAGTCGTAGCTTTTAATGAGCTCAGGCAGAGTGCAGGGCTGCGACACCACGCTCGCTACTGCCCTGGCTCAGGCAGGGGCACAAAGACGACTGTGTTGGAGCAGAAGCAAGACATTCGCTCCGCTACCTCCGGCCAGATAGCCAGGAAACAGCTGGTTATCCTAATTCTGTAACTCATTGTTTCCTGAACATGGCAGGTCACTGAATCCCAGCTAACCCCTAGCACCGAATTTTTATCTGTGCTAAAGGAGAAAACGGGCGGTTAACTGGAACATTGTGAGGATACATCCTGCAAAGGGCTTACTGAGGTTACCTACCATTATCTGGACAAGCTTTGACAAAATTTGGGTTTCCCAATAAATTTAAGCTGGTCTAAACGCACTCTGTGACTGAAAGAGGCAATCCTGTATCTGCCCAGATTACTGTTCTCACTGTGTCCCGTCTCCGAGCATGAACAGTCATTAAACGTGGCCAGTTAGATCAGGGAACTTCTGCTGAAAATTAACATGAAAAAATACAAATACAGTGGTTAGTTCTCACCAACATAAGTTTTCACCACGTGTGGGAACAATGACTGGGGAGAGAAGGGCCAGAAAAACCCTTTTGGCTGCAATTTTTTAAAGCCATGGTGGAACCGTCAGGAGGGGACTGTGAGCTGCCCTGGTGCTTGCAGGAGGTTTTTGCAAAGATTTAAAACGGGGTTGTTTTGAAATAGTGTGTTGGCCATATGCTTCTACGCTGCCTCCTGCTGAGGATGCTAAAGAGCTCGGCAGAGCTCACAAACAGCTCTTTGGTAGGTATTACCACCCCTGGCTCACAGGAATGAGGATGTGGAGAGAGCCTGGACCATTTACCTGAAGCAAAAAACAAATCAGTGGAAGACAGACCGAAAAAACCAAAACCACTGATCCTTGGTTCCCACCACTATGTTAATTAATAAATCAATTGTGACCAACATGCAGAACATTAAGAAGCACCCTCCGAGCATTGCTACCAAGTTAGGCAAACGAGCAGCTGTGCAGCCAGCAGTGCAGAGGACAGGCAGGCACAGGACCCGCACAGAGGGACGTGCCCCCCGCTGGAGCAGGGGTCTTGTACTTCTGGTGAAAGCAAACAAGGGCAGGCAGCACAGGAAAGAGACAAGATAGCAAATGAGACCTGGATACACAACTCTTCTGACAGCAGGTTCTTGGAGGTGGAGAGTGTTGGCTGATCCTGACCTTGTCCTGCCCGTGGAGGGGCTCTGCACCTTGCACAGCATCTTGCTGCCACAAGATACAGGAGGGAGTCACTATTTTGCCACCCCGGCAAGTTAAGGAGAGTGTGCATCCCCCTTGGGTCTATTGCTAAATTATACTGCTCCCAGACAGGAAAAAAAAAAAAACAGCTATAATGCTATTGAAGGAGGAGGAGGTATTTTATGTTATTCCATTTCAAAAAACACACATTGCATAAGGGTAGGAAAATCTTTGTCAATACTTCAGAGCCTGTATGAAGCCATGCAAAAATATGTATTCCAGCAGCCAGTGTTCCTTTAAGCCTTATGCAGGAAGCAATACTTTATTTCACTGTATAGAGTAGTAAAAATCAGATTAACACCTGATTTAGCATAGTTTCTGACTTTCTTTTATGCCACTTTCTATTGACATGAACAATGGCACACACTGTGGAGTAATGGATATTCACATCTCTCCTCTTCAAAAGGCAGTTGCTAGTTGGCTGTCAGGCATGTTTATCTTTTGGTTTTATAGCCTCCACTACAAGTGAACAAGACTCTTCTGCCCTTGAAACGATGAAGATCGCAGTTGTCATGGGCTTTTGAGATGGCACCAGGGAGGCAGCAAGAGATGGTGAGCACAAAGCACTGAGTCCACCAAGTGAGATTTGGTGTGTACTCACTCATTTTCATCTGTCTTAAGTATTAAGAATAGTGCTTACGAGTGTTCTTTTCTTTTTGGAGAAGTCATCTTAACCTAGAGTGTATTGAATTCCGTTTTCACCTCTCCACAATGTCCAGCTGGCAGACCAGCTATCTATACCATACACTCAAGTTTAAAAAACATGCTAAGTCTTCCTTCAGCAAGCTCCAAATAGACCAGACTTTGGGGAATGTCTACTGTTCATTTTTGAACAAGATCATGTTCAAGACAGACTTGGGCAGAACTGAAGCATTTAAAAGGATGCGTAGTCCAGCTCCTTTCCCCAACACCGGGGCAGATTTAGTTTCCCTGACATTGACTCTTCACCACCTGTGAGCAGACAGGCCTTCCCCAACTCCAGACTGTGGCCTGCCGCAACATCTTTTAGATAGGTCTCACTAATCACCTCCCTGATTTACAAAAAGGTTTGTTTTCTATTTTTCCCTCCCCAGAAGCACTTGTTGCACTAATAGGGGAGCCATTCTCTTGAGCCAGGAAGTCGAGAGACTTGTCAGAAGGGGGGCTTTGGCTGCGAGGGTGACGCAACAGAGCAACAGCTATGGCAACCATGGAGGAGGGGGACACAGCTGCCAGGCAGACCTACAGGCTCCAGTGAAGCATCACTTCGGGAACTCTTCATGTTCAGCTCATTTGGAGGGGCTCGTGGTGGACACGCATCTGTGTGGTCATTCTTGTTCTGCCTCGGCAGAAGTCCTGGGGCGGGAGTGGTGCGAAGGGTGGGAACAGAAGTCTTTTGGAGGAAAAGGGTAACCTGAGGCCTGGGCAGATGGTTCAGTTCTTCAGCGCTTCCCAGACTCCTGAGAACACCAGTCTGGAGATCCTAATCAAGAAAACATCTGGATGTCCAGTTTTAATCCTAGAGAGCCTTTCCCAACCAGCTTTATGTCAAGTGCTTCCTCTCATCTCCTACACCAGGACGTGCATGAAACTGACCCATGACATTGAGACAAAATAAGACCATAAAAGGGAGATGAGAGATGTTAAAACCATTCACTGCGCATAGATTTTCATTGGAAGTGACTTATGCCAGGAGGGCTGTTCCCAGACAGGAACAGGAGCTGGAAATGTAGGCTCCAACTTCTCATCAGTGCCGCAGGGTTCATCAGCTCCTCTCTTTCTTTAAGGTCCCCCCTGCATATAGCCCAGGCACAGGCTCTAACAAACATTATGAGAGAAGTCACAAAAATAAAAAAAAGAAACTTATTAATCATGGAACCTTACAAAATGAAATGTAAAATAAATACTGTAATATTAATAATTCCTTATATGATTTTATCCTCTGAATTTCCCGAGTTGGTTGAACTGGAATTGTACAGATATTTGCTACAGCATATTTTCAGAAACATTAGCACAAATTCAGAATAAACATCCCAGAAACAATGGAGGACCTTTGTGCTTCCACTACCATGACCAAGAGCAAAACGCAACCCACTGCAGAACGTCCCGAAGCCAGAATTTGGGAACACTCAGAAGACCCAACAAACCAAACTCCTTCAGGCAGGAGTGCCTTTTCCATATCACAAACAATATATTAAGGGCAACTTCTTTAAATCTTTTCTGGAAAGCAATTTATGTCATAGTTACAGGCATTTCCCCCAACATTTCCATCTTTGTTGCTTCAATCTCAGATAGTGCGGGAAGGAAATCAGACGGCTTGTGGATATTGCTGCTACCCTTCAGTTCCACTGATAATAGTTGTGGAAATATACACATAAGAATAACTTCCTGAATGAAACAATATTTAGCACGTATAGCAGCTTTTGTTCTTGTTGCCTAGAGGATATATAGTTTTACACAATTATAGTAACTTTTAAATGACCATAAAGAACACCACTGGGATGTGTGAATGTTCTCTTTGAAAAAAGAAAATCAGCCAAATTAGGTGGGGTTTTTTTTCCCAGACAGAAAGGACAAACAGATACGTGCCAGCTCCATTTTTCTTAAGCAGGTTGTGTCATAACAGGAAGTGTTACTCATTTTAAATTTGATGTTGAACTATTTTACAAGAAAAAAAAAAAACACAAAACCTATGATGAACAGTGGACAGAACTTTCCCCTTCTTATTTCATAACCTTAAACAGATTTTTCAGGAGAAGAAGCCAATGTGTCATCAGCTGAAATGCGTTCAGTCACAGGACTGAAGACAAAGGGCTTTGATTTTCCTGCCCGCAAAATCACAGAGAATCTACATGATATAATTGACTCAAGCAGAAAAATTGACAAAAAGCATAAAACTCTTGAAGAATATATCTGTCACAGCAAGATGATAAAAGATACAAAATGCCTAAGCTCCCCCAAACAATTAGACATTATACTTTTGTAAGACAACTTGAGAACATAGAAGGGGCCATATTGAGCCAGAACCAGAAGTCCATGTAAGCGAGTATCATCCAACAGTTACCCACTGTGCTGTAATTAAAGAAAAGAGCAAAGACAATTAATAAAAACCAGAACAAGCTGAAAGAGCCTCTTACAACGATATACACTTACCTACCCCTTTCATCAAAAATGCTGAAGGACAAGAAGGACAAAACTACTGCCCCTCCTAGGACTCCAGGACAGCAAGGGAGGGGACAAGGCTAGAGGAAGTAAATTAAGTAAGAACAGAGAGACAACAGGTGTTTCTTATTTTCATTCATGGTAGGTGAGTAGCAGGCTTGCCATTTCCTGAGGCAGAATTCAGACCATGATTTCTAAGAAACCATGGGGTTTGTAACTTTATCAAGCTTAGCTTTTCCTTTCTCTGTGCTGGAACATGAAGATGCTTGTACTTCGCCTGCACTGTATATTTAGCAATTTTATTTTCTAGGGTATGTGGTTGTGATTTTGCATGTGTTATATAGTGCTATAATTATGTCTCTCTAAAGCCATACAAAATTCTGGGTTATGATGTTACCTAATGGGTTAAAAATCACAGCATTTTCCCCTGCCGAGCCAGCATTTAACATAATTATCCAACAAATCAGAATGGGATTGAGCCTCATGTTGAATGGAAACAAAATGTGCTCATTGCTTTCTCAGCACTTTAATATATATGTATGTAGTTTTTAAAATTCATCTTATTTTATTCACTTTAGAGCAGTTATTTCCTCTCTGGCTGGGAAGGTTAAGGGAAGCCTTTGGCATCTTGTATCAGACATCACAAATATCAAGTACAAAGATCTCAATTCCCATCAGTCTGCCCACCTTGCACAGTTACTCACCCTAACTCTGTATCTAAATTAGTAGTATCTGAGATTTAAAAAAAAAAATACAGCAGAAACTAGACCTGCAGATTTCAATCTACAGTGTTTTGAGGTACTTTATGCCATATCAGAGAACCATACAAAATCTCACTATGTAACAAAACCAATGTGAGTGTTTTATTTCATTTATTTCAGCCTAAGATGACAAGAACATAATCATATCTGTTTCTCAGTCCTTCCAACTGCCTGGGTAAACAGTAAACATTTACAAGAGCAGTATCTCTTGGTGTTTAATTAGAAGAGCAAAGTAAAAAATAACTCTTCTGCTTTAAACATATTGGCTTTAAAGTTTGAACAAATCTGAGTGATTTTTAAATTTAAATCTGCAAATCAGCCTGATGGCTGCTTCTTTATTCTTTCTGAGTATGTGTGAGACTATAAACACTTCTCCAGGAACAGGCCAGGGTGTCTCTCTGAGGCAGACAAGGATTTTATTCTGAAATTCAGTGAATGCAGTTAGATGAACGACAAATACTTGTGAAGATCTAGTTAGGGCATTTCAGCTTCTGTTTTGCTCTACTAGGTGAGCAGGCAAGTGTTTGCTGCTGCTCTTGCCCTATTGAAATGGCAGCTATGTAAATAATGCCCAACAAACATGCTGGCCCACCAGCTAATAAAGATGACACCAGCAGCAAGAGTTGTCTAGGAAATGAGGGGGGACAAGGAGTGGAAAAAGCAGCTGTGTGACTCTGGTGCAGTTCCTTTTACACCCTCCAGTGATCTAAATAGGGAGGCCATGATGCCTGTGAGAACAAAAGACTAAATTTGATGAGCTAGGAGAGTTCTTCCTGCCCTTGGTTTATGGGTTTTTTGAGTGCCTCCACCCACACCATTAAAGCAGTGGCCAGGGCAACCCTGAGAACCACCCGTGACCAGGAGCATCTCCAACAAGTTAGAGGACTTCAAACCTTCACTATCTCCATTAACAGTGTTAAAACTAGAGTTCTCCTCTCCTGCTCCAGAGTAGTCAGAAAAACTGAGAAAAGCAGATTTGTTCTACCCATTATATAGGTTCTTATTTGCATTCTGATTCTTATACTCCTTTAGCTGCACATTTTCTAATTTTCTTTCACATTGTCACAGGTACAGGGTCTTTGTACTTTTTTTTTTTTTAATGAAATCTCAGGTTTTCACACAACAGCAAGAACTGAGGCTGGAAATGAACTCTAAAACCTGGTGCAATACACAGTGCACTATGAAGAGTTGGCGACACGTCTGTTGTGCGACCCTGGGCAAGCCTGTGCCTCTTTGCTCCCTTTCCAGTGAGTAAATAGATGCCAGAGGGGCGACTCTCTGTGCACCAACCTCACAGGGGAAACCTGCTGAGACAGTGAGATCACAGAGACCTTTGCTTTGGTGTCATCATCCTGGAAAAAGAGAAGTACTGAATCAAAGGCGTCAGGTCTTTCATGTGAACAAAATGCTGATGCCACAGGCTCAGCAGCCGCTGCTGACGGGCACTGCTGGGTGTGGAAGAGCTGCCTTCACGCCAGGTGAGCGCACACAGGGTGCTGTGCCAGTGGCCCCCAAGGGGTCCCATTGGAATGTTGATCTCCAGGGCTAGCACAAGAGCTAACCTCAGCTCACCACACAGGGAATTTTACCCTCATAATGACCCAGCAACATGAACTCCATTGGAGAATTGGTAGCTCCAGCTGGTAGACCTTGGGCATGAGAAGGAGGCAGCTCCCAAGACTTGTGCAATGCGCACGAGTCGGTGTAGGCAGGAGGGAAGTGCTTTTTATCACTTTTAAATGCACAAGCAAATCATTTTCCCAGCTGGAGGAGCACTGCAGGAGCAGACACTGCTCCCCCTCTGCAGTGTCTCCCCCACAGCCCAGCCCCTGCAAGGAGGAAGGTCTCACTGCCGCCCCCCCCACTGCTGCCACCACATCCCACCGGGTCAGAGCCCAAGCCCCCAGCCCCTGGGGACAGCACGGGCGGAAGGGTGGGCCCAGGGGAGGAAAGAGTGGGTGGACTGACAGTAGGCACAAACACGCACGACTCTCCTCCCACCTTCTAGTGGGCCTTGCTGGGAAGATTGTTTTATTTCCCCATCTTCTGCTCCCCCAAAGCAGAGGGAGACCTGAACGCCCTGTCGCTGGGATGGCAGCAGAGGACTGCCCTACCCTCGGGGACCAACTGAAGTTCTTAAAACAGATAGCGTGCTCAGGTTTTGGACTTCATAGAATATAAGCTGTCAGTGCTGGAATTTTCCTTCTGTTTTGAGTGGGAGAAAAAAATCATTTATGCCTGTAAAATAAAAAGCATTGTTTTCAGTCTCCTGAGCAGCTGATTTTCTACATGCTTTCCTTGCCAAAAGGCAATCCCCAAAGGTGAACACTCATTTCACTCACAGAGATGCTGCTATTGCCTTCAATGGGATCAACAAAAGAAAGAGGAAAGAGAACGGGCAGGAGGAGTTGTGCTCTTCCCGAGTCAGTGGCTTGATTGTCTTTGCACTTCTGGAGATGGTGCAGAGCTCAGGTGTGACTTGGAATTCTGCAATTCCTGTCATTTAGGTAACTGTAAAGATGTGCCAGACTTCCTAAACAGACACACATTTTGTATTTCTCATGGAGGTATTACACTGGACACGGAGTCTGTTGTGCAGCTTGCTCACTAATTACCCATCAGAGCTTCATTGGGTCCTGCAGGATACCTTTGGGCGGCCAGGGCGGGTTGGGGACCAAGCACCACCTGGCAGAGTGGCACTTTCTACCAGGACTGCATTTGACTTTTATTCCTACTTTACCAATTTTGATAAAACTATAAAGCTCACATTCTGTAAGCAGACCCTGACAAAGGGAAAGGTGTGACAGGAGAAACAGGAATCCCCAGGTTTTTTTACCTCCTCAGTCCATCGTGGCTGTCCCAGCATCCCAGGTGGGTGATTCATTATCCACTTCTAAAACCAAGAAAGAAAAAGAGAAGTTAGATGTAATTGCTAAACCGTTCTGCTGCATTTATACAGGACTTGATACAATTTGGTCTACACTAAGAGAATGTAGTACAGCATTTGTATAACCTGAGAACCTGCCTCATCCCAGAGGAACGGTTGGAGTCGTTTCGTACCTGGCCTCATGTTGTCCCAGAGGATGCAAATGTCTTTGATCCTCTCAAACACATCCGTAGCTGGGCCTGTGAGTTTATCAGCCCTTTCCAGTGGAAATAGCAAGTAATACAATAGAGGTCAGTAGGACCGACAATATTCCCAATGCAGATCAGAGCCCAGGGTGCTCGGTGCTGGCAGATTCACCTTGTCTGTCAGTGCTGGGGTGGAGGCCAAGGTGCTGCCCCTTCCCACAACCCCACCTGGGTACAACCCCCACAGGAACACGCCTGGGGAGGAGTTTAGAGCTACAGGATCCTCTGGAATCATTTAATCTGATCAGCAGAGACCATATAGGTTTGTCCATTTCAGCTTCGCCATTTTGTGTGGAAAACTTTTTTCTTGATACCTAGTCACCAAAAAAAGTCCAAGAAAAAACACACACACACACCTCCCAATAATCCATGCAGAGGAGAAACTGAAAATAAGGGGAAAAATGGAAGTCCAGCAGTAGTTTTAACTCCAGCTTCAGCTACCTTGACAGCAAGAGTGCAGTATTTAGATAACTTTTGGCCACTCAGTCAATTTAAGCTATTTTTGTACCATCAAAACTGATTTATAGTCTGGACTTATCTACCGTAATACAACCAAATGAACTTTAAAGATCAACCTGTTGTAAAATGGCCGAAACGAAAGGTTTTAAGGAAATGACAACTGACCCCTCTCCATAGCAGCATAGTGCTACAAGAGGCAGCTGTAATGGCATAAATGGACAGTTTATCAGCTTTCTGCCAGGGACTGACAAAATCATGTCAAATGAGGCATTAAAGCCCCAGTTTTGAAAACTGTGATAAATACCAGCTAATCTACTGACATAATATATAGTGAGTCAAATATTTAGTTTTGCATTAAATCTACATCCAACATTAGAGCATTTCCTCTTGATTAAAAAGGATAAAATGTAGATGTTATTTTATGCTCCAGTTCCCACGTCTAATTAATGCTTAACATTCGGAGCCATTTCTGACATTACAAATGTATGAGTAAACATGCCAAGGAAAGGGAGGAGGCACAAGGGAAACAAGTGCAAGATCTATATGCTTAATTCATATTCCTCCATTTGCAGTGGCTAATATGTTATTGCAGAGACTATTTGCAGACACTTGCCCTGCCAGCAAGCAGCTAACTTCCCTAATTGCTTGTATAAACAGTCTTCTAGATCTGGAGACAGATGTAAGAGAGCACATAGTTAACCTAATTTTAGTATCATTAGGAATTAAAAGCAGGACATTAATAGATTCACAGTGAATGTTGGCTGGGCAATCTAAGCATTGAACGATATGACTATTGAAAGCCTTAATATTTGTGAGTGGCCATATGAAAAGGTTTGTCAGAAAGTTTATTATCTTGGGAATAAGATGCACCTAATTAGAGAAAAGATTACTGCTGAGATAAAGGAAAACGCTTGAGTATTTTTGTATCATATATTACTGATCTTAATGGGCATGAGGAAATAGTGCTCTTAAATGTATCTGGAAAACAGAAGGAGATAAATCCTTACGAATTACTGAAATATCTCTATTCATTATGCATTGTATTCCCAGCATTATGCTTTAGCTGATTCTTGGAAGGCAGAACTTTGAGAAATGGGTTTTATTGTCAAATCTATGACTTCAGACTCTTGTAATTTCAAAATACGCTGCACTTTAACAGCTATTTTTCTAGAGTACGTGCTTTAGGAAGCTTAAATGCAATCCAGTGCTGTGTAAGACAACATGAGCTCAACTAAAATGAGAAATGAGTGAAAGACAAAATAAGCAATCACCTCCATTTTAGGAAATGTGTTGATTTATTGATTAGGAAAAAGGTCTCTACTGGTTTTCACTCCTAGCTAAGCCTGCTACCTACATCAATATTCAGTGCAGCCTCGGGATTTGCTATAGCTCATACTACCAGCAATATAGTTCTTCATACTGTGAAAATAAATTGAAAAATCACTGAAAATAAACACAGAAGAAATTAAAAAAAAATCACAAAACTAATGAGAGCTTAAAAAAGATGGACTTCAGAATTAAATATTTATTTCATTCAAGAAAATTACACTCTGATTGTTCTTCTTCATTCTGTTCTGCAAAGGATTCTTGTAAATGTATGGTCACGTATCCGCACATGTCCTTCAGGGTGCAGATTGGGAGATACTTGGCATTTAAGGTGCTGCATGAACACTAATGCCGGTCAAACACCTCAGAAGCTGTGTCCCAACAGCCTCCTCCAGCGCAGTGGTCTGTCAGGGGAGGAGGTTGCACACCAAGTGGTATGGTATAACTCACCCTTTTGGTGGATAGTTGCTTCTATTCAGTTTCCTCAGTTTCTTATCTCCAAACCACAAAGACCTTAAGGAGAGCGGTAGTTCCCAACAGTTCTGCAAAGACTTGGCCCCAGGCGCTTTCCTGAGCTGGTTCTCCCCACCAGGCAGGGAAGCTCCCAAGCTCTCCATCCCACCAGGATGGCTCTCCTGCCTGCTCACCAAGGGAGGTGACTTTCACCAGGGAATGACTTTCGATCAGTGTTTAAATGGTTTAATTGTTCCTGTAAACAAATCACAGCCGAATTTGCCGTTATTCCAGAAACTATGGTAACAAACCGAGTTATACTGGCTCCAGCATTGTACTATTTAAATCTGAAAAAGGTTTGGGTACCATTTCGGACAGACAAGACGGTCACAATAACTCTGGCATATCAGACTGGTCTGGCCTGACAGTAGGAGCGAGTCACAGAGCAGGTCTACACAGGTACTCATCTTCCTGACCAGATCCACAGTCAATACAGAGCAGGGCAGGACTCAGACATCCCTTCCCCACAAAAAAAAAGGCAATAGCCAGTCTGGAAAAAACCAAACAGACCCTGAGTAGTTTTGCAATCTGAAAGACCTAAATCGATGTTGTCTTACTGAAAAGTGATTTTTTTCATGCCACTGTTTGTATTACGAACATAAAACACCCTCTGCCACCCACAGAAACATTAAGGAAAACTCCCTCTAAATGCCCAAGAATTTGGAGTTGGTCTCATAATTTATACCAATGCTCTGTGCAGAATCCAGTAGCCAATTTACAGAAAATACAGCTCTAGCAGTTTCATTTGACTTGTATTTTGCACCTCAGTTTGGGTACCAAAACACCTAAATAATAGGCCTGCAAACAGGCAGTTCAGGAACTACTGATTTATGGGAACTGGAAGTTATAACAGATACCTACTGGAATATCTGTATTTCCTGAGAAAGTTGGAAGCATGTGCTCTAAGGTTGGGGAACAGGCACCTTTCTTCATCAGTGCTATGAGCTTTTGTTTCTTCTTCATATTTTTACAGTCATCTTTTGACTCCAAAGAGACTATAAGGGGTACAGGGATAGGCACAGAATCAGCCATCAGTGAGAATAACCCCAAAACATGGGAAGCCCTGGTGTTACTGAATTCGCTCAAACTTATTTTTCAACTACTATCTATCAAGAAAAAACAAACAAATAACAAAAGAAAACAAAAAAAAACCCAACCAATTTTTACTTTATCTGTCATTCTGGAACTTGATTCATAACCTCTTGTTGCATCTTTGCCCTGAGAGGAAAATACATATAACTCCTTTTGAGAGTTCATTGAGTTCTTGTGACTGAAATCACGTTGCTTGCAAGAATGAAGAAATTCATCCCAGACCCCTCCTTCTGGAAGGAAATCAGCTGTCTTTGTATGAACTGGTCAAAAAACAAAACAAACAAACAACAGTGCTCGAGGAAGCTCAGTTCTTGCCACATAGGTTTTGAAAAGGGCTTCTGATGTCACTGTACCTCTGACTGATCACCCACCTTTTCTGGGACAGTCATCCTACAAAACGAATGTGTGACCTGGAAGGATGTGTTCATGCGATGTCTGGAAGCACACACGAGGCCACACATTACTGGCAGTGCTGACACACATACTGCGCACCCTATAGCATGTGGTGTATAGAATGTGTCCCACATTCTATATGAATCCATATGCATCTTCTGAAGCACTGAGGCTGGGCATGGGACAATCGTCTCTGCGGCACCAGGGTCCCTGGAGCACCCCTAACTTCTGCTGCCGCACTGGCCTCTACAGCAGCCTCACAGCTTGGGGCTTCCTCCTCCACGGGGATGCCAAATGCTGTCTTAGTTTACATTTACCCTTAAAATAACCTCCGCTCTGTGTCAGGCACTGAACAACTTCTTACATTTATGTTTGAAACAGCTTTAATGTCAAGAAATGGTGATTTTCTTCTTCCATCTCCACTCTGTTGATAAGGATTGAATATTTAGACAAAGCCTTGAGATAGTTGGAAGTTTACGGTTCATTTAAGCAAATATAAAAACACATTTCATATTCTTTTTCTTTACATACCTGGTGCATGGTAGTCATTCAAGGTCTCTCACACGGAGGAAGCTAATTCAGAAGCTAAAAATATCACATGTTTACACTTGTAAATCACCATTAGCAAATGATTTTCTTAATGCTTTAGACAATATAGTAGCAAAGTGCAGCTGCTTCAGCCAGAATGGTATTTTAGTGATTTTTAAGAACTTAATGAGATCAGGTAATTGACTAGTGAAGCTAAAAATTTTACCTTCAATTAAACAATCAACAGCTCCGTACATCAACATAATCATCTTCGCCCCTCCACCTCCCTGTTATCAAATCAATATGTGGGTAGCAGTTGTCTAAGAAACCACTTCCTCTCTGCTCTAAACCAGTGTTCAGGACCCATTTTAAAGCATTTATTCAATCAGTCTGGTGTAATTTGCAAATAATGGAAAGTATGTAGTAATGCAGATTCCGAAAGCAACTAAGGAAAAATGAGGCTTTAATTCATTTGTTGTTTAATGGCATTATTTATCCTGCATTTGCTCTGGTGCAACCAACAAATAATTTAATACTCTACATTTTAAAATACAATCATGTGTGCTTGAGTTAACAGTGCTAGATGTATTGATTTTATATATATAGGAAATAAGATTGTACGGGTCGTGTTAATGAATTATGCAACTGATAGTTCAGGAGACAGACGTGCACAGGAACATAAAATAATTTTGTCAGGAAACTCCTTCCAAGGGATATATTAAAACACAGCAATCTCATTTTGGAGTAGTTGTTAATGAATCAATATAAACTGCCCTGCCCAACCACAACTGTGAGTGTAAGGTATTTATTACCTGAAGTGTGGGGAACTCCTGCTCTCTTGCAAAAGGCTCTGAAGTTGTATCCCCCTGCACATGGGGGGAGGAGGAGTTCTGGTGCCACATCACCAGCTGACATCTGTAGCACAGTTCTCTTCTCTAGCGAAAAGACTCATTTCCATCTGCAGGTAGTATGTGCTTTGTTGCAGCAAAAATATCAGGCAATGGTTAAAAAGGGAGAAAAACTGCAGAGAGATGTGGAGATGTTAACAGGTAAGTCAGTGACTTTCCAGTGTAAGTTTTTCATAATGAAGGCATAAATATATACTAATATATGTCGATATTCACCGCCTGTGCTTCCTGAGAGTGCACCCTGGGCCCAGACAGGTTTGGGGCTCACGAGGGTTTGGGGAGGGGGAGGCAGCTGGAGGAGCAAACCAGGGCCGAGCATCGGCAATATTCATTATGAGAGTAGCGCTGGCAGAAAACAGGTGTCTGTTACTCAGTGACTGCATTGTCAGCATCATCTCCTCGTACCACAGCTCGAGGAAACTGTGAACAACACCAAGACTACCTGTGCCCCCCACCCCTGCCCCCGCTCCCCCACATGCAACCAGACGCTTCCCTCGGAGTGAGATGCTCAGGGGGAGGTGGCCGTTGCCATGCCAAGGAGACAGTGTTGGATGAGGCTCAGTATCAGTGACGGAGCCAATGCTCAGTGTCAACCTGCAGGGCCACAGCCAGAGAAGGGGCTCAGCCCCATCCATCTCCCAGCAGGACATGGGATAAATGACTGGGGGATTTATCTCATTCTGTTTTACAGATATGAGTAAGTAATTAGCTTCCACCTGGGGTGGAAGGTACAGTCCGGCCCCTGCGGACAGGGCAGTCCTTGCGCTTTACCCAGAGTGATCATGTGGCACATTTCTCCTTGACATGTCACAAACCTCGGAATAACCTGCTTTGTCCCAGTTGTGCACCAGTATGCCACAGGGGGCTGCAGGGCCACCATCCTGTCCCACTCCCTGCCTTGCAGGCCCCTGAAGCCTCTTCTGCTCAGAGCTCAGCTCCTCCTCAGCGGTTCCCACCCTGAATTACACAGCTCTGTGTTTGTTCTCAGCCAACAGAGTAACTCATTCACAGTTCCTGCCCGCATGTAACTGGCACTGACATGTAACAAATTAAACCCCTTCGATTAGCGAAACTCTCTGATGTTGCCAGCAGAGCTCCGACACCCATTGGCACAAAGGAACCAAGTTAGCGCAAACCTTTTCTTTGAAGTATTACCGTCCTTTAAACATCTTACACTGACTTGGGCTATTTTCATTCAAGATAGGTTTGGCAAGGCCTCTCCTGGCAGAACCAAAGAGGTCTGGTGAGGACTGGGAGGACAAATCCCTGGAGAGTGACCTTGGCCACTGGCCCAGCCTTTTGCAGAACTGGGTCTTCCTATACCTTAGGTTTACGACAGGTCTGAGCTGCTCTCCAGTCGCCCCTGTGTGCTAGTCGGGGAAGGCTTTGGCTGCATAAGAGGGTTCCTTCTTATATAGAGAAGGAAGTGGAAGAACTGATGTGTATAAAGCAAAGTTACTTCTTCCCCTTTTAACCTGCGATCTGTATCCTGATAGCTGCAGTAAGTCATTGAGGCACAACCACATGGTAGCAGGCCTAGCATTTTAAAAGGGCTGTACCCTCATGTGGGTGCATCCCAGGACAAGTGCTCTCTTTCAGTACGTTTAGACTAGGAGAAAACTTGTGTTTTTAAAGATATTAGCTAATGTAGCTTGACTAACACATATTGAAACCTTGCATAGACAGGACAAGTCAAATGTTAAAAGGTGTTAAAAAGTGTTTGCTAAGTCATTCTAAAAATACAACTTTTATACCTGTCTAGACAATGACAGAATACTTTTTAAAATGACACACCATGCTCAGGGGAAGTCCCACTGCAACAGCCAAGGAGAACTATAACATAGGAAACAATCAATAAGAAGTTTCTCCACAAAGATTTTCAAAGCCATGGCAAAGATTGATGTGTGGGGAAACCCTGACAGCCTTGTCTAGACAACAAGAGAAGAAGATCCCTTTTTCAGTGGACTAAGCTCAATCAGCCCCTCTTTTTTCAAAAGCAAAGATCATCTTCTGTTCAGTTTTAGCAGGTCATAGTCTGGGCTCTTGGATGACTGTAACAGTCTGCTAAAATCATGCTAAAGGTCTATGTGTTTATCAGATAGGATTTTTAGTCCTTAAATAAGCTTAGAATTAGATCTCCTGGAAATGACTCTTTCCCTAAAGCTGATGACAGGGTAGCTCTTTTTAACATGTCCATTCAATCTTTTAACCCAATTAATTCCCTAAATTGCACCAACAAACAGAAAGTTCAATGTGTCTTTAACATTAGTATTTCTGGTCACTGGTTTCCTACAGGCCACCAGGCAGCAATTGCCTTTGACTTTTACTGAAACTCATTGGAGTAACTGTCTTCTACACAGACACTGCAGATAAATTCTTAATCATTAGTATATTTCCTTATGCTGTTTTGCTTCTACCAAACTGACTGGAGAGTGAGGAAGCTTGCATAACTGTTTCCCAGAAACGTATTAGCATCTTTGATATTTTAAACAATACTTTCAGGAACGAAAAGAAAAAAAATTTAAAAGGGGAAAATTCACTGAATTTTCTGAACAAGCTGAAGAACAAGTGTAAGTCTGGCCCCTATGATCATTTAATGTCAGGCCCTTTCTCATTTAGCTCTATTTATTATTAAGGCTTAATCACATGGATGGGTATCAATCTGGTAGGGAAAAAAATCTACATCTCAAATAATCTCATTAGAGATTATGTCTTTATGACATGGGTGGGTATCTGACACTCAGAGGAAAATTCAGAAGTCACCAACTCAATTGAAAGGGTCCACCAAATAATAATCTGCTGATATAATGCCAAGTTCCCAAAATAAGTCAGTCTGGACTTTCTTGAGATCTCCTGGTTTTAGTAATCATTTGTCAATAACTCTCAAACAATGGAGCTGTGAAATTAAGCCAGTTAAATTATCATGATGAGGCTTTTTCACAACTGTATTAAGTTTTTTTGGCTGTGGCTGCACCACCTGAAATATTTTAGAAATACAATGATTACTTGTCTTGACTAAATAGGAAGAAAACAAATCTCCAATGCTTGTGAGGCCAATGCTAGCAAAGTCCATGATTTAAAATAAGACAGAGACTTCTCAGTCAGCAAAGGCTCTTTGGTAAGCTGTTGTTGTCACTTACAGACCTGAACAAAATCTTTCTGTCCTTGCTAAGCTCGAAGCATTATTAAACATTAATGGGAAGTTGATCTCAGTCAGATCAGCATGCTCTGACCTGCTGTTGATGCTTACTTCAGGTTTTCAGCACTATCTTCAAACTTTCTCATGTGTAAAATAATGTCTTTAAAATTTATCCTTTTATATATACATGCACACAGTGAAAGACAGTCATACCTATGCACAGATATTTTTTTGTTTGTCTGTTTTTTCATCCTCTGAGAAGACATCTAATAGCATATTTCTTCTTATATCATTGGGCCTTATATCACTGACTGTGCCCACTGAACCCAGCAGCAAACCTCCCGTTTCTCTGGTGTGACCAGAGGAAGGTCCTTTTCAGTGAAAGCCGACAATTAGGAGCCCTAAGTTATTATTTCCTATTATTGTGCAATAAACGAGGCTCTGGCCATTTCAACGTGAAGGATAAAAGCGCCCAGGATTCCAAACATCCTGCAACCGCTTTCCTCCTTCCCCCCCCCCACCCCTCCGCCCCCGCACCCCGCGGAGGCAGCGGGGCTCCCCGGGCGAGCGCCACCAGCCCGACCCACGCGTGTCCCAGCGGCCGGAGCCACGCTGAGGAAGGAGTCAAAGTACAGAGGGCCGATACCCTATGAGGCTAGAAACAGTTCTGCATATCAAAGGCCGACGAACCTAATGACTAAAAATATAAGTACCTGACCCGGAGGATTAATCACACACTGTCAAGCTGAAATTGGTGCAATTCTTCCAATCATTAACGTTTTGCTTACAAAAATGTGCTTTTCTGTTTGTTTTTCTGCTAAATGATAACCATTTTCAAGTTGAATCGGCTGATAAAAAAAGTCGAAAACAAGACGGGAGTTGTGCTGGAAAGGTCATACGTGCGAGTTCGGCATGAAGTAGCCGAACAGGCAAACAAAGGGGGAAGCGGGGTGGTGCGGGGTGGCGGGGCTCGAACATTTTGCCGAACGGTGAAAAGCGTTTTGGCCGTTTCTCTGCTGCCGAAGAGCTCGGGGAGAGCCGGGGGATACACCCCATCTGTGGAAGCGGGCTTTGGGCGTCAAGGGCAGCAGCTGGGGCGGGGGAGTGGGTGGGAATATTTCTCTAATTTCGGCCGGAAGCTCAGCCCGCGTCTCGCCGCTCCCGCCGCCGTGTGTTACCTACCCTGAGCCCCCAGCCCAGGTGGGTGGGAGAGCAAGGGCAATTCCGCAGCCGCGCCTGGGTGACAGCGCTTTTGTCACCTGTCCTGACGCTCGGGAAATCCACATCCCCGTCCCGCCGGCTCCAGACGACGCATCCGCGCTCCCCATCGTCAAGGAGTCGCCAAATCCTCCACCGCAGCTGGGAAAGAGCCTGGGTTTAACATCCCGGCTTTCCGGGAACACGTTACACCGGCGGGGCCGCACACCCAGGTGGTGGCGGGGAGAGAGCCCCTATCCGTGCCGTCAGTCGGGCCCCGAAAGTCTTCAAGCGCGGCCGGATCCCGGCTTGTCCCGACCAGGGGATGCCGGCGTTGCTCCGCGTGGAAATGGGGTTTCCCGGAGTTCTCCCAAGGCCCCGCACCCCCGGGTCGCCATCCGTCGCGGTGGCTCTTGCCCACGCGTGTTCCCGTCCCCGCGCCAAAGCGCTGCCGTAAGACCAAGCCGCCCTGAAGAGATAACGCCAGTTTCGTGCTCCCTGATTCCAGTCGGGACAGACAGATAGACAAAAGAAGGAAAAATGGCAGGAAAAGGGCCGGGACGCCCCTGCCTCAGCACCCCCGCCCTGCTCCCCGCTCAGCCCGGGGCACCAAGGGCGGGCTGTGCCGTCCCCGTCGGGGCCCGGGCTGAGACCCGCGACAGAAACACTGAGAGAGGGGGAAACGCGAAGGACGGAAAAGAGGAGCCCCCCGCACGCCTTCTGCTCCCGGCGGCGATTTCCTCGCCGTCGGCGCACCGGGGCTCTAAGGGTTGAGGAGGAGGCCGGCGGCTTCGCCCTTTCTCCACCCCGCACGGGCAGGTGGGATGGAATCTCCTCGTTTATTTTATGTTTTCGAGCGCCGCTCACCAACGCAGTTTTACAAGAATAAACCAAAGCTAAAGCCACTCGGTTACTAAGAAAATTCAGCCACTGTCGCTCGAAGCATTAACCCCCGCTCATCCCCGACGCCCCCGCTGCCCTAAGGGCCCCCTTCCCCGCCAGTCAAAACTGTTCCTTAAAATCCTTTCCTGGCACTAAAAGCTTCTCCGGTAGCCGGCCGGGGGCAGGTTCCTGTCCCCTGGGTCGCCCGGGGGCGAGAGTCTGAAGACGCCGGGCTGACCCGGGCAGGTGCCCACCCCCGGGATGCCCGGTCCCGGGGGCATTTCCCCGCACCCTCGTGTTCCATGCTCCTTCCCCGCGCCCCCGCGCCGGCATCATTTCGGAGAAAAGCCGATGAATAACCAGTATTGACTCAGGCGGGTCAGCGGCTGCCCCGGCTGGGGTCGATGCCCGACCCCAAGCAGGCACCGCAGGCCCCGCTCCTCCTCCAGCCCGCGCCCCCCCGGACCCCTTGGGGTCGGGGCGACTCGGGGGTAAACCCCGCCGCTTCCAGCCGGGGCTCGCAGAACAGGCGGTGTGTGTCCCACCCCCCCCACCCCCCCCCCCGCTGCGGAGACCTTTCCCGAGCGGCCAGGGGGCTGTGCGGGTACAGGCAAAGCCGAAAACCGGGATGGTGGACTGGAAAACAGCAAATATAAACAAATTTTTAAAATGAGCCCACGCGAGATCGCCACAACGGGCGCAGGCAGGCTGAGGGTGGCCGGTGACCGGCACGGCTCCGGGGGTGAAAGCCCGGTTACAACACGCCTGGGGCATTGCTGGAGGAGGGAGAGGTCTAGGATTTCTCCTGCCAAAAACTGGACGGGCAGCGTGACAGGGTGGTGCAGAGCTTAGTTTTATTTCACAGACAAGTCCATCAAAAATTAAATACTGGGTTTTGCCTTTTTTTTTTTTTTTAAACATTGAAGAAATATGTACAAAATATGAACAATGTGAGGTATAAAACTGCAAGTCTTTTAAAGAAAACTAGTATGTACAGAAGCAGATGTGTATACAATGGGCACTATTTTTCCACGGCTGTGTGCCTGATTATCCTCCACAGCTGATGCCACTTTCTCTCCTGCAGCAGGGCCCTATCACTCCCTGCATTTTCTTCTCAAATACGCTAGAGATTTTCGAGAAAAATATGGGGTTTTTTCCTGTAAATGGAATCATACAGATTGAGGGGCAAAGTCCTCAAAAATCTGAGAAGGCACATTTAATCTCATGCAAGAGCAAAAATGAATCTGTCCAAAGACTCTACCTGATGAACAAAAGGATGTCTTGGTGGAGAGCACCATGGCAGGTAACAGGGTGTGAGCAGAAGGCACTTGTTGGGATGGTCAAATCCCTCCCTATTTCACAGAACATGTTTCTCTGCTTGCAAAGGGTGTTTAAATTAATCTATTTAAACTACATTTGTTTACATATATAAAGGGCTCCAATCCATACTCACTTCCACATTATCTAGAGAGGAGTTTTGCCTGATCATCAACAGCAGCTGATTCAGACCCCCCATGAGTAAGGACGGGGTGCAGTATTGTATTCCAGTTAGAACATCAATTAATGTACAAATGTATCTTACAAATAATTAAATACAAACAATGTTCCTTTAACCAAATCAGAGGTCTGACAAAAATGGACTGTTTGCAGAAAATACATCTTTCTTTCTCTGCTTATTATAAAATGAGTCCATTTGGTATCAGTTTGTGTTTTTTTCTTTCAGTGGAACAATGAAAGTTTTCTCCCATAGCATAATATTCTTCCAAACCAGCCCCTGGTAAAGTGCAAGCCAAGGTAGGGTCCACTCTCCACATGGGGCCATTAGTGGGTAGGATTGTAATAACCTTTATCACCTTCAATGTCCACTTCTTGATCGGAGTCGTCGGAGACGTCTGACTCCAGGTCCTCCTGTGAGGCTGGTGAGGGGGTGTACTGCGAGCCATCCAGGGAGACCTCCTTATTCTTCTGCTCGGGAGTCGGGCAGCTCTCTGGCCTTTGGTCACTGTGATTGTCAGCACCTTCCACTTCTTCCTTTTTGGTGGCCTGAGGGTTCTCCTGCAACAAAAGAAGGTTGCTTTATACAGAAATATGGGCCTCGGAGCCAGGAGGGCTGGAAATCCTGTCTGTGCTGACTGGGAAAACCACCTTGGGTTTCTGGGAGGAGAAGGCAAGTGTCCTGCTGCCTTTCCTGGGTCTCCTGCCTATAAACCTGCTGGAGTGGGCCAGGGCCAGGGGGGGCTCAGCCACACGCACGGGCTCGGCACTCATCCCACTGCCACAGGGGCTGCTCCTGTGAATAAGGCTCCTTGGCGATGGTTATTGCAGCCACTTCAAAAGAGTCAGGAGCTGCCGGAACCCAGGAACCTCTGAACTTTTGTCTTAGCAAAGCAAATGTTTATTATGAGCCTACGAACACCGACACACAGCTTCCTCCTACCCTGATCTTTCTTTAATTGCACCCAACAGCAAAAAGTGGGAGGCTGAATCCATCAGTGGCCCAAAAGCAAACGGGAAAAAATTACTGACTTAGCTAAAACTCAACATTAAAACACCCATCATTAACAACAAACCAAACCAAAACCCCATTTCCAAAGGCAGGAATAGCCCTGCGTCAGCAGCCATCTGGAGAGCCCAGTCCCCTAAGGGGGCATGAAATGATGCTCTTAAGAGAAAGCAGGCAGAGACACGTACCCATGATATAAACATGCGGGCTTGGAGCAATGTATGTGACTGAATGAAAAGGAGGAAATGACTTAAAATGGCCGAGATCCCAAGAGAGCTCTCTGGACACTGAGGTGTGGGCTGGGCCCCACGGGGAGAAGGCACCAGTGAAGACCCAGCCCAGCTCTTGCTGGAGTGAAGAGGTTTTATTCAAAAAACGACTGAAGCACGGGTTAAACCAGGGGGAAGGTCACAGAAAAAAACGTTATCTGCAGCATGGCACTGCAGTCAGTTTCCTTTTCTTATTATTGTTATATTAAAGGCTGATTTACCAGTAAAACTCTACTATCCCTGTCATGCTTATTGAAGCCAGACTCGGGCCATAATGCAGAGATTTTTCACAAATCTTTGAACCAAAGGGCCTTGATCTGGCTGGGCCGGGCAGCATCGGGCCCTCCAAGACAGAAAAAAAAAAAATAAAAGAAAAAAATTTATCTTCTTAAGCACAATTTCTAAGGGAAGGGAAACTGCTTTAACCGCTCAGCCTTATACACTGTAACTATTTGTAAATGAAAAGTAAAAGCTACTCAATTCTCCACACAGCTCCTCAAAACACCCAAGGCATTGGTACCTGCCTCTCCCAGGCTGGCA
Source organism: Scolopax mira (assembly GCA_004320125.1). Classification (NCBI taxonomy): domain Eukaryota; kingdom Metazoa; phylum Chordata; class Aves; order Charadriiformes; family Scolopacidae; genus Scolopax; species Scolopax mira. The sequence continues at coordinate 157,259 of BJBW01002980.1, read as the reverse complement.
GGATAAATCCACCCGCGGTTATTAAGAGAGAGCAATTTAAAAGACCAGTAAATATTCTTCCCCAAAACAACTGCCTAAGTAATTTACTGACAATTACTTATCTTCTCCACATTAATTGGCTAAACAACATATGGGTTTACAAAACAATTAGCATGGAGTTTTAATAGGCAGTGTGTGAAAGCTGGGCATAATTGATATAGGAACTACATTAGGAGCTTTTAACGTTAGTGCTGCCTGAACGAGCCCTCATGGATTCCAGCATGACTATTTGTCTTTTTAATCAAGGTGAAGAGGTTAAACAGCCTTTCAGATGACTTCTGCATACAACCTGGAATAGGCGAGTACGGAGTAAGATAAGACAATTAAAATACTTATTTCTATAGAAACGGAAACATCCCCGTACCTGCTTTAGACGCCTCCATTTGGCTCTGCGATTCTGAAACCACGTTTTGACCTGAGCAACGACAAGGGGAGAAGGCAGGGGGTAGTCTCGGAGCCGGTCAGTGCCAGGGGCCTTACCCGAACCACAAACGGAAAGTGAGCCCCAGCTCCCCCCCCCCATCCCCCCCTGCCCCGAGCCGGCCGGGGCTGCCCGGGGACGCGGTGAGGTGACACAGGGTGTGGGCACGGCCTCACCTGCCTCTCGCTGAGCTGCAGCATCTTAGCCAGGCGCTTCCTCTCCGGCGGCGAGAGGTATTTCTGCGTCTCGAACTTCTTCTCCAGCTCGATGGTCTGGTCATTGGAGAAGCGGACCTGCCCCCCTTTCCTCTTGTGCAGCGGCCGCTGGATGAAGGGGCTCCACAGCAGCGGCTTCCCTTCAACGAGAGGCGCAGCGCCCAGGGTCACCGGCCGCCCGGGACACGCGTGCCCGGCGAGCCCCGGTCCCTGCTCGAGCCCGTGCCTGCGGGTCCAGCGCCCGCTAATTTCCTCCGCCTGATCTTATTCCCCCCGGTCCCCGCTCTGATCTTTCACCTCCTCTGATTTTTCACCTCCGCCGAACACGGAGACCGGCTACAGCCACTCTTTGGCAACGTTTCCGTCAATGTGTTTCCTGTTGGTCTATCTCGCAAAGAAAAGAAAAAAAAAAAAAAAAAAAGACCTTTGCTTCCTTCTGCTCTTTCACTGCGATGCCCCAGAGAAACCGTCTCCCTTTCTCTGCACCAGTGCCCGAGTGCCCGCAGAAAGCGGGGACATTGCGGGGCCGGGCGCGGGGAATGAGCCAACGGGGGGGCAAGGGGCCCCTCACCGCCGGCTGGGGGTTTGCCCGCCCGTGGCCGCGGGGTGTCCCGTAGGCCCGGCAGCGGTGCGGGGCGAGGCGGTGCAGGCAGGGACACGTCGGGGGGCGAGCCCCGCTACGGAGCGGCAGCGGCGTCCCGGGGCCGGAGGCTCTGGCCGGGGCCACTGAGTCACTCTGTTTGTCTTTCTGTCTTGCTGCCTGCAGCCTTTGAAATTTTCTGCATTGTTTTTCACGATTTTGCTTGCGTCAGGCTTTAGTAATTCTGGTGCAAAACAGACTCAAAAAATAGGAAGCAACTGGTTATTTTAGCTGTCATAAAGTCACATCCCACACAGAGGAAATGAACAATATCAGAAAAACGGATCCCGGCTATCAGAAGTCGAGTGTTTCCTGAATTTGTCTGTATTGAGGATGTCGATAAAGTAATCAGCAATGTGCACGACTCCCGGGGAAGAGCCTGCTTCAGGCGGCCAGGAAAACACTTAACAGCTTCTGAAACCAGATTTACTCCTATCGAGAGCTCAAGGTTTCCTGTATGAACGGAAAGGGTCAGCCTCTTTCACTGCACAAATGTGGTGAGTCAGGTCCAGTTTTGCAATCACTGAGAACAAGTGCCGCGGCCCGGGCGCGGGGCTCTGCCCCCGCAGGGGGGACGCTGCCCCCGGCTGCGGGCGAGGAGGGGTCGCCGGGCCCCCGGTCCGATCCGACCCGACCTCCCCCCGGGGTAACGTGGGGGCCCCGGCGAGCGGAGCCGTCCTCCCGGCTGTTTTTCAAGTTATCCGCAGGAAAAGGCTGAGATCTGCCACGCGATCTCCCAGCACAATTAAAACTCCCCACCAAAACCACACGCGACATTACTAAGGACACTCTCAGAGTCACTTGGTCGAAGGAAAACAAATCTGAGTCACCGCGGCCGCGCACTGCGGTCTCGCTCCCAGCGCCGGAGCGTCTTTAATTTACTGTAAATCATACGGGGGCCGAAGGGAGACCGGGGCGGGGGGCACGGAGAGGCCGCAGGACAGGCGGAGAGGGGGACAGATTTCAGTCACTTCCCGTTTTCTCCCAGGTCCCAACGGCGGGAAGGGGACCGGGACGGCACGGCAGCGGCGCGGCAGCAGCTAGGGAGGGCGCGGAGGATGGGGGGGGGGGGGCGGGAGACACAGCTTACCCAGGGTGTCCTGCCGGATCAGGGCGTGCGCGTAGTCGCCGACGGCGCGGGGGAAGGAGTAGAGGGGCCCGGCGTAGGCACCGGGGCCGTAGCTAGCGGCGAGGTGGTGGGAGAAGGCCGGGTGTATGGGGGTCGGCTCGTAGATGGGTGTCCGGTACGGGGACACCAGGCTGGTGAAGGAGGAGTTGGGCGACGGCAGCGTCGGCGGCGGCGGGGCGGGCAGGGAGTGGGGGGCCGGGGCGGCGGCGGGGCCGCGGCCCAGGATGTCCTCGATGTAGAAGGGCGTGGGGTGCGCGGGCTGGAGCAGCGGCGTGGGCGCGTACAGCGGGACGCCCAGCGCGGCCGCCGGCGCCGGTCCCGGCGCCTGGTACTGCATGGCGGGGCCGCCGCCCGCGCACCCCGCGCGCCCCGGCCGCCCCCTACGGAAAGCCGGCCCCGACCGCGGCGACTGGGTGCTGGCACCGCCACCGCGGGTTTCTCTGGGCTCGGGTTACCCCTCGATAGGTTTCTATTGGCGCGGGGCGGAGCCCGCTCGGTCTCTGTCCCCTTCCTGCCACGGCTCCGTCTAGCCAATGAGCCCGGCCAGGGAAGGGGGAAACCACCCCCCGCCGGCGAACGCTTCCCCCCGCCTCCCCGAGCAAACTCCCCGCGGCGCCAATCAACCACCGCCGCGGCCCGGGGGAGCCCAGGCAGCGGGAGCGCGACACGCAGCTCGACCCCCCGGGCGCCGGTGTCACCCAGCCGGGAGGGGCGGGGGGGGAGAGTGTCCGACGGCACGGAGCGGGGGTCCGACGGCAGCGGGCAGAGGGGCCCGGCCACCGGCTCCCGCGCCTCTACCCACACACGGCACCGTGTCCCCACGGGGAAGAGCGCTGACCCCCCGCAGCGCGGCCCTGCCCTGGGCTGAGAGAGGAGGCGGGGAAGGGGGTGCACGGACCCCATACCCCGGAGCTCGCCTTTGGGAAGGCCCCCGCGGGCTCTTCGCCTGGCTGCGCGGAGCGGGAAAGGGGCGGGGGAGCGTGAGGCGGAGGAGGCTCCTGCCGCGCAGGACCGGGAGCCCGGCGGGGCGCGGAGCAGTGCGGTGCGATTCCCTCCTTCGCGCCCCGCCGGGCACCGACGGCGGCTGGTAAACGGGGTGGGGGGAAGAGAGGGCGACGGCCGCCCCGGACGGGTAGTGCGGGGCGCTGGGGATCCGCTCCCCGACAGCCTCGCCGAGGAAAGCAGCGCGACGGCCCGAGCAGCGCCACCTGGGTCCCGTCCCTTTAATTTGTAAAAGCTCGCCGGGTTTTTTTTTGTAACACACCCGCCCCCCCTGCCCCGTCACTCCCGGGGACAGACATTCGCTCCCTCCGAGCGCCGCCGGCTCCCGGCCCCGGCCCCGCTCCCGGCCGGACCGGGGGTTTGTGCGAGGCGGGAGGCGGCAGCGACCCCCGCTGTCCCCCAGCCCCCTCACCCCCCGGGGACTCGCCCCAACGGCAGTGGGTGGCGCCGCCTTCTCCACTCCGTTAGAGCGGAGACGGCAGGTGCCCCCGCGGGTCCACGGACACCGCCGGGTCGCACGCCCCCCCCCCCCCACTCCTCCGAGCTGATGGCGAGCACGGAAAGCTGTTAAAGAATAGCAGGTGCTGCTTTAACTTTAGGTTGGTTTTTTTTTTTTTTTTTTTTCCGGAAAAAAAGGTCTCCAAACCCACGAAAATCTTAATAACTAAGGGACTCAGAGCAAGACGAAAGGGTGTCGGTGAAATGGAAATATATATATTTTTAATAATATAGTGAGGTTGGGGTTGGGTTTTTTCTTTTCCTTTACATTGTTAACAAATGCCAAAACTCACCTTTAAAGCGTGGTCTTGTGTCTTGTAAATATCAGGTACACGTAAAGCGAGCTGACAGTTTTGATTATTTTTTCTCTCTGTGCTCAGTCTCCCAGGCATTGCTCTTTCCAAGGGGTTTAGCTAATGTTTTCATCTGGAAGTGTTGGATTTGCAGCTTGATTTACTTAATAAATGTACAGTAAACCGATGACCCGTTGCCCTCTGGAATAACGACGTGCATGATACGAGGCAGCAAGTATGGAGGGCCCCCGCAACATTTTACAAGCTGTCGATTCAAAATCCTGAGAACAAGTTTAAGCGAAAAGAAAAAAAAACAACCCTCAAACATATTTTGCTGTATTATTGGAAAACAAATAAATAGAGGAAGAGATTATTCTTTTCTGACTTTTATACAAGCAATAGGCCTTGTTAAAAGGAAGTTTTAATGGCACAGTTATTACATTCCACTACCACTGCATAATCCTTAACAAGAAAAAATGAAGCACTTAATTTTGCAGTTCTACAGCACCGCCCCTTTCAAATTCAATTGTTAGACCTCAGCCTTCCTCCTTCCACGGGTTGGAGACTATTAAATCCGCATTCATGAAATGTCACATTTATTGAACTACATAATTTTTTAATATCACTAGTGCAGGTTTTATAGTTGATTTTATTGTTTTTATGGCCATTCGGGGCTCTAAACCCGGGATTTTTTCAATGTTGTCCTTATAATTTTTTTCACACAGTCAGAACTAATAAAATAGAACAGTTGTGACTTTTTAATGCAAGGGGTCTCAGAGTTTCAATATTTCCACTCTGCTGGATACTAAAACCAATAAAAATACATGAGATTTTAATTATTTTCTGGATTAAATAAAACCTTTTCCTTTTCTTTTGGAACATACATTTTGTTTGTAGTTTCTGTTGTGAGGGAGATAATGCAGCTTTGATAAAATACATTATTACCAATATTGCTGCGGCGAATACAATTTTGACTGGATTTTACATTCTAACGGGCATTTAAAGTAAGGTGCTGCGGATACCACAAGATCAGTGCAACCAAGACAGTGATGTAATATTTGTACTATTTCTTCTCCAGGCTCTCTCTGGAAAGCACTCCAATTTATCTGAAAAACCTCGTGAGAGAGACAGCGTGAAAAAAAAAGCACTCCTTTCCTGATTAAAAAAAGTCCTAAAAACAAAAAACACAAAAAACTTTCATGTTCATTTTCCTGGAATGCACTTGAAACACCCCCAAGTTTTCTGGCTAATCTGGGGATTTCTGGGGGGCAGCGGGGCGGGATGCGTGTATCCCCGCACCGGTACAAGCTCAGCCCGAAGGGATCGGCTGGAGAACTCATTATTTTGTGTAATAACTTCGGGGCCGGTCCTCCCCTTCCCTTTCTGTGAAATCCCGCGACTTCGAGGAGTTCCGAGCTCAAGGGAAAAAAAAAAAAATACAATCAAGATCCTCACTTGTTCCCGGTGGCCCCGCTGCCAGCCCCGACGGCGATGCTTGGGGGGACGCTCGACTCCCCCGCTGCCGCCCGGGACGCGCTCCCAAGGGGGCGGACAGAAAAAGCATCTCAGGCTGGAAAAGGCCGGTGCAAACTCGCTGCTTCGTGCGTCCCCCAGACCCGGGGACTGGCGGGGACGGGGTCGAACGTGTTTCCCGGGGGAAGCAGCGGAGCCCGGAGCAGCTTTCCCCAAGGACGGCGCCCCACAGGTGGCGAGGGTGGCGGGGGGGGAAGCCCTTACCGGAGGAAGCGGGCAGCCCACGGGCTCCGGTGGGGCTCTGGAGCCTCCCGCCGGCCACCGTCGGCTCCCTCGCGATGCTGCGGGGAGCCCGGAGACCCGCGGAGGCTGCGGCGGAGCCCCGCTCCGCGGCCCGGCTGCGGGTGGCCGGGTCTCCCTCACCCCCCAGCACCGGGGCGGGGGGAGCAGCGCCGCTTTAATTTAGCGTTTATGTGTCACCGTGTTCGTGAGTGGGTTTTACGGGACGGCGCTAACGTGAAACACCTGGACGACGGCTCCGCGGGCGCGCACGGCGGAGAGGGGGCGGAGGGAGCGGGCGAGCAGCGGAGGACCGGGCAGACCCGGTCTGTCGTCACGCAAATGCATTAAAATAAAATAATAATAAATAATCAAACACCCCCACCCCGCTCAAACGTCGGGAAATGAAGAAACGAATGCCTCCAAAACCAGAGACAAATGCCGTGCGGTGTTCCCGTTGCACCCCCGGGTACCTGCCATAAGCGCCCCCCAGAAGATTTCTGAAGCCTGGGGTGTTTATTCCGGTCAATATATGAATTATTCCACGATTTATAAGTGAAATGAGTCTCGAAGCACATAACTCTTTCTTTGCTTCGCGGGTTCCGTCACCACTACCGTGTATTTTTTCGGCATGGTACCTGCCCGGTTTCTACTCTCAAAAACAGGAGTTTCGCCCAAAATATCACCCTCCATGACACCGCAGACATCAGGAGAGTTACACCAGAGATGAATCATCCCTTGCTGCAGTAACTGCGTTTGGCTCTACAGAATTAGTGAGCGATCCAGCAAAGTCCATCTTTTAACAGCCGGAGCGGGCTACCAGCAGCCTCACCCCCTGATGCTGCAGGGCGCTTTCCAAGAGGATCCAGCCCGCAGCTATTCCACCCCTTCCCATTATTGAAAATATTTCAAGACTCTTCCAAGAGAGGTGAAGCCACAGCCTTGAACACTTTCCAAGGAGGAAATAGGAGGGAGTTTACCTCTGATTTTCCTAGCACCGTGGAAGCCAGACTGCTCCAGACAGAGGCACTGCCTCGTTGCAGGGTGATGTCAGTCAGTGCTGCCGTCTTCCAGATAACTCATCTGTTAGATATTCGCTTCTCACCTCTTCCTCCTCCTCACTGTCATGATTTGATTTACTAAATGAGTTACAACTGCAATAAACACTAAGGCAGGTCAGTCTTGAAGGCATTAATTAGATGCAGCAGAACAAGACAAATCTTGGTCTAAAAAGGAGTGGACAACATTTGAACTATTATTCTAGGCAGAGCTGGCAGGATTTTATAATTTTCCACCCTACATCCCTATATTCATCTGATTATGATTTTGCCAAATTTAAATCATCCAGGTGGAAAAAATTCTGTTCTGAGGGAATCTGCCTCATGCTGAGTATGTTTAAGATTTCAGCAAAACTTGTTCAGCAGTTCCTGAGCAGATTTTTTTCAGTGGCATTTAGACATCCTTGTATTCTACTGAAAACCTGTGGTGCCCCATCGCTGGGGAAAATTCAGGAGATGGAAGCATCCATCAAAACGTCAGCCAGGGGTTGCCTCTTTGGTTCTTCCTTTGCTCTTCCACCCAGGGCTGTGCTTTACAGATGGGCAAAATAAATATCACTGACCTCTACAGGGATACATGGACACCTCAGGAATGGTTAGGCCACCCAAGGACCTGACTTGGCACTCAGATGATTTGAAGAGTGCTTCTTTTTTGGCTCCACGTATTTGTGGGTATGAGACGTGTTACCACTATCACGTGCCCTTTTCCTATATGCTGTCACCAGCTCCAAGGGAAAAAAAAAAAAAACACCTACAGAAAAGATTTAATGGTGCTTTTGAGCCTAGTCAAGGATTTCCAAGCCAACACATGCCAGACCCTTAGGGGAGCACATTGGTAAGGTGCCTCCATTTCCTTTAGCCCCCAGTATTGTTAATATCTCTTCTGGGACACCTTGACTTGCAGAGTGGGATATGAGATGTTTATGGCTCTGTGGTAAAAGGAAGAAACACATGGCCCCATATTATAAACACAGCTTAATATCACTTTCTTTTTGGACTGGGCTGTCATGGTGATTACCGTGATACCAACTTCTCTAGAGTTTAATTCAGCTGACGCGTGACATAATTCACCAGAGTTTTCTTCTGAACTGTGAAGAGGCATCCTATGAAACCACGTCGGCTTTAATGTTTTTTGAAATGCACTTTCCTAACACTTCCTTGGCCTGAAGAGTTTCTTATCTGACCATTATGAGAATGTGCTGAACAATACTACAAAAAACAAAGCAATACATTGTTCCTTACAGGCTCATATTTCCTATATATCTGCCACCACAAACCATGAGCTATTTTGGATCCTGCCTATAAGTGCAACTGAAAGCTGCTTGGTTAATTATATTTATTTGGGGTGATGGCAACTGTAACATGTTAAAACTTCTCTATATTCTTATGCGTTGGCTATGCACATAAAGATTACACCCAAAACCATATATAATTCCCAGGGGCTAGATTGTCTTTCACATCTTGCACAATCATTTACGTAAGTGCAAACTGAATATAAAGCGCTGCTAACACAGACTGCTGGCTACTGTACACCCACTCTGTGTTGATATAAAATACTATAACAAGATACCAGACAATGGAGAATCTGCCTAAACTACAGCGATGACAAAATATCTTTTCTTTTTTTTTTTTAAACTGAGTAATCAAAATACAAAATATTGTAAATTTCAAAGAGGACTTGTGCAGCAGGATTTGGACCAACAGGTCCAAAGTACACACAGCTAAATTTGATGTCAGTAGGAATTAGGTATGAATAGGGAGTGTTAGTTATTTTTGTTAATGTTTTCCAGAGCTTACACATTCACTCTACATTTTTTAGCAAAGCTTATCATTTTGGCATCATAAAATCAATCCCTAGGTAGGCTTGTTTTATCTGGAGCTGATACCTACATGCAGTTGCTGTTAATAGTCAAATATAGAAGCTTACAATAACAATCTAGCTAACTATTAATGGCTATTTAACACTGGAGTTAAAAGGATGGATCTGAAATCTGTCTTCATCTGAAAAATAGATTGCCGGACTCTCAGGTGCAGAAACTCTTCAAAGGCTTCATTTCCATGGGTAGGAGCCAAAAAAGTTGGGTAGAATTGGTACTAAAAGGCTAGAGGAGGAATTGCCTTAGAGACAGATTTAGAATTTGTGTAATGGGTTTGGAATCCATTGAAGCTGGTGATTTTCATAGGCAAATCATGTATTTTTCTGTAACAGAATGACGGAATATGCCTTGACGGTTGCACATGGAAATATTTCATAAAGTACAATATTAAATGGTAGAAATGAAAGGAAGAATCATTTTTCCCTAAGGCAGGTATCTCCCCCTCTCGCTCCTGCGCCCCTGAGCTGAGGTGTCTCTGTAACAGGAACTGTGCAGCCAAGAACCAACTGGTGAAACGCAGCAGCATCAGCCGCAGACAGTACCAGCCTCCAGGCTGTGAGTCCAGGGGACCTTGTTGTGCCAACTGCTCTGTTAAAGAGAGTCGCTGCCAGGTTTGGCCACACTAGAGTTTCCTGGTAGTGGCAGAATCTCAAAGTCCCAGATTACTAGTGACACTTCCAGTTAGACAGAGAATATTTGGCACCCACCAATGAGGACTTCTTCTCTGTGACAGGGATTCAGGGGGATGCTGCATCCTCTGGAAGCACAGCTATGCTGGTCTTTGTAAAATTTGCCCCACTCCAGAGTCGAGAAGGACTGAATTCTGAATTGTCCAGCTCTGCTGACAGCTCCGGTTTGGACCCTGATAAGTCTATTGTGGCACGGAGAGGAAACCCATGCGATTTGGGAGATAAAGCAAACCCAGGTTACTTCCCCTTGTTGAAGTGGAGGGTAAGGGCTTCCATTCAATGTGTGGGATACGGGAATTCATTGAAATTGACATCTAACCTGGAAAGCTACTTTATTCTTACTGTTCTGAGAGCATACATCATTTAATGAACAACTTCGGCTCTCTATTCACTGTTGGCTGTCTAGAACGATGTGAGCTCACACTGGCTCGGAGGAAGGTGTAGGAGAGCATCCTGAGTGGGTCTTTGCCATGTCTGGTTTCATTCATCCTCTCCAGCAATAATCACCTGCCAGGAAAGTCTTCAGAGTCTGGAAATACGGGAATGCTTTTGCAAAGCTGCAGGCTTTCCCGTGCTCTATGAGTTCCTATTTTATTTCATGGCCATTTGTGGTTTTATTTTTCTTCCTTGGAGTCTGTTTGGGAAATTTATCTTGGTTGAGTTATTGTGTTTCTATACTTTGCTTCTCCATGTCAGCAGCACTGGTCACGGAAACTTGCTGGAGCGCTTGTGCAGCTGAGAGTACAGCTCTCAGGTAGGCACAAAGTCAGGCTGACAGCAAAGTGCTTTATACCAAGTATTATTACTCCTGAACAGGAACTGGGACAACCTTTAAAGGTAAATATGCAATTTAATTTTAGGATAAGCCTAAACCAAGCCCTTGCTGCATCACTTAATTTCTGTAACTTCCCAAGCTGCTTTTCTATTGCTTTTGTCTCTTTCAAATTATGTTACATTTCCCCTCAGGTCTGGCTCTACTGGAAGACATGACTTTGCTCTTTATGTAGCTTTCATAGCTCCCCTCTGACACCTGTAAAATATTAAATGGTAAGAATGTATGTTAAAGCCAGTTAGCCAGGATAAGTGTGTTCTATAGATAAACAGGTTGGTTTGGGAGAGAGCACCACAGCCTGTCAAAGCCTCTGTATCACTGAAGAGTAAATTCCTGAAGAGTCAGAGTGCTCTAGATAACCATGAAATCACAGAAAGCAGCAACAGGAGTCGTGCTGGCCAATTCTGCCAGAGCCCACACTCCTCAAAACCCTGCTGCAGTCACATCTGATGCAACCCAGCGTCTTTCATGTTCCGCCTGTTGCCTTTTAATTTTCTGTTCCAGTTGCATTTTCTACAGTTCTCCTCATATTTAGTTCACATGTGGGCTTTGGACATATCAGTCTCCCTGTCCGTGTACATAAATAGCTTCTTAGGAGTATGTGGAGACCTATGGATAAAGCCCAAACAGGACTAGGCTTTCCATACCTGCCTGCACCCTCGCCTGGGCCCAGGGCGGTGCTTTCTCTGGAGAACACCTGATCCAAGGTGAGATCCTGCTGCTGTTGCTACAGACACAAACATGAATGGGACACCACCAGCCCACCTGTCTGCTTTTGGGACACGGAGAGCAACAACTGCAATGGCAGCAGCTGGGCTTTTCTGGCCCAGTGGCTCAAGCTCCTCTTCAGCGCGTGGGCAGTGGTCCAGGTGACTCTGTGCCTACACTTCTCTCTGCTGGGCAAGAGCATCATAACCCGCGTGCTCCTGCAAACATGCTGAGACCTGGAATCCCATGTCAAACCCGGACACGGGGCAAGGCCAGGGATGATGAAGTATCTTTATTACATTTTCCTTCTGCTCAGCCCGTCATTACTGATGCTACTCTCTTGTCCCACGCTAACCTAGTTCCTCTCATTCCGGCAGGTTTGCACCTAAAACATTAGTTGACAGTTATTATGTCATCTTACTCCCTAAGTGCTGGATAGCAAGCTCTACGCTGTCAGGTCTTTGTACTTTTTCTTATCAGCCGACTCTTCCCAGCCCATCGCAACAGTTGGCTCCTCTTCTCTGAACTGCCTCCAGCTCCTCTTCCTGGTAAGGAGCTGCAGAGAACTGCGCTCACCTTTTCCAGATGCTATCGCCCCTCAGTTCCAAGAAGAGCAGCTCGCTTGCTCTTTCCCTGGCTGTCTCCTCCAGGGCCCTGAATAGGATCAACGTTTTTAACCCTTGCATCACCCAGCAAATTCAAATGCCAATTCATTGCCCCTCCCAGAGGGGCAGCACCAGCGCATCTTTTTCGCCCCAAGAGGAAAGAAGAAAGATTGTTTTCTAACTTTTTGCACTAATCAGGTAAACAGGCTTATTTATGACAGAGAAAGGAATGATAGGAAGTACTAACTAACCCCATACTGGTGGTCAGAGTAGCACAAAAACAAAGCCATTTTCCAGCACTCTGTGCTTGGACTGATTTTCCATTGTCGTTCCACATTATCTTCCCATTTAAATCTGCCCATGCAATTTGGTTGTGCATCCTGTAATTCTGTTTTAGTAGGTTTAAAACAAACAAAAGGAAGTACTTTTTCACATAGTGTATAATTAAATTGTGGAACTTGTTGCCATGGGAAGCGCCAGATGCCAAAAGTACAAATGGGCTCAGAAAAGGAGAAGACAAATGAATGGAAGATAGGTGCATTGATGAGTATGAAACACAGTACTTTGCTCACAGCACTTGGCTCAGGAAGCTCTTATGCTGCTGTTTGATGAAGGCAGGAAAGGATTTCTCTGTCTGTGCCTGTTTCTCACACATGGTTCCCCTCAGTAGCCTCTTAACGGTCACTGGCAGGAAGAAGACACTGGGGTTAATGGTTTGTCTTAGCAGAGCAGCTCTAGTGTCCTTCTCCTAACCAGAGACACAGATGTCAATAGATGCCTGTAAAATTTTGAAAATTAATCTTTATGCTGAAAACTGACTCCAACACTTCTGAATTCCTCTTTGTACATTTTTAATCAGACCTGATCCAGCTGATGTTTACACATGAAGTTTACAGCAAAGCGTACAACTGAAATGGGTTATTTTCAGGCTTCAGGACAGCTAGTTTTAATGGCCCAGCCAAAAGTTTTATTTTGCAGATATTACAGTTCGTATCTACTTCACTGGGGACTGATATCAAGAGAAAAACCATTATCTGTGCTGTGAGCATTGTGTCTGCTCTTGGAGCATTCTCCCCTCCCTGAACAAATGCTCCCACCAGTCAACATGGTGCCATCTCTTCTTGTTGACTTTGCTCTGTAATTGCTGGTTTATCAGTCTCCCCTCAGACTTTTCAATTTGCCTTGACTGGTGAGCCAAATGAGCAGATCCGTACGGGCACTCAGACCAGGAGGGTGAGGAGGGCAGACCAGTGAGGTGGGTGGCGAGCCCTGGCCCCATAGCCACGCTCTTGCCTGGGCAGGAGCCTCACCCCACAGGCTGCACCAGTCACTCCCATCTGGGAGGGAGGGCAGAACAGTCCACAGTTCTGATAGCATCGTGAGTTGCTTTTGTTTCTTGTTCTGTGTGTTTGGTTGCAAAACATGTAGCCTGATTTCATCTGCATGGCTTTGTCATTGAGGTTTCTTTCTGCATCATTCAGAGTGACAGCATCTCACTTTGGTCATGGCTCCGTTTCCCAACTTTTCCTGCATCAGCTCAGACTGTGTGACAACTGCCTTCCTCACTGCAGGCAAACTCGGACAAGGTCACCTTATAGAATCAAGTGATTTATTTCTATTGAGGAAAAAGCTGTACATATTTATCTACATTATGTTGTTAAAAAGCCTGTGGTAAAAGTCTCTCAGCCCAGGGCCTGCCTCACCAGGAAGGTAATGGTGAGGCAAAGCAAGAGGAGCGAATTCAGAGGCTTCATTTTCTGTCTGTCATGAGAAGCCTTGAAGTACAGGATGTTTCCCTGGATTTCGAAAAATTTTTCAGATTCTTTGGTTGCAGGAGGAGGCCACACTGCACCATCTGACCGAATTAGCCATCTGCTGCTCTAACTCCATCATGCAGTACTTTAACTTTAGCATCTCAATGTTATTAACTCAAATTTCCTAAATGTTGTTACCGTTCTTATCTTGTACAATGGTGGACTCTTTGGAAGGAAAGCTGACACTCAAGCCAGGCGTTGGGAGCAGCACTGGTTCTTTTTTTGTGTCTGGGATGAAGATGAATTCCCAGGGAGGGATGCAGCGGTGACTGCAGTAGCTCTGTGCTGCCAGACTGTGGTCCAGCAACTTTGGACTGGAAACTGGGGACCTGGACACCCGCCTTTGCCACTCTGTGCTGCTGCTGGAGCTCAGGTCACCACATCCACATCTGTCTGTGCCTCTTCACCTGCTCCCTGGCTCGTCTTTTAGACTAAATTATTCTATTGGTGTGTTTCACATAGTGCCCTTTTCAGTGTACCTTGGCAGGTAGCTCTTGGAATGCCTATAATTTAAATATTAATTACGACAAAAGCAGTGGTCCAAATGTTCAAGCCATAGTCTTGAAAGGAGCTATCAAAGGCCACTTTATTAGTCCTGTTTCAGTAATAAGTTAAGATACCCCCATGAAAAACTATGACCAATAGTTTTTTTCCTGTCAATCAGTTATTAACATACCAGCCTTCAGTTTTTTCAGTGCCAATTATTCTTGTCTCTACAGGCTGGAATACACTACTCACAATGTAGAGTATTCCCTAGAAATAATAGGTTAAAATGAACAGCTAACCCAAGCCCAAAGACAAAGAGCTACTCCTGGACACCAGGCAAGATCATCAGGGAATAACTAACACAGATAATCAGCAAATCATTCAAATGAATTGATTTGTCTCTGGCCAGCGTCCCTGTTTCTGCCTGAAAGCTTCAGTGAAATCCAAATAAGTGGCAGTTATCTTGCTGTCTCTTCCTGTTATCTAATGACAGCAGGGGAGAGAGGGAGAAATCATGTCTTTGAACAGGATCATGGCCTTTCATTTAAAGTAAATACTACATCAAAATGGAAACTGCCTAAAGAATTAGTCTGCCTTGGCTCAGTCCTGAGCAGATTAAGTGATGTATTAAAACCAGACAATATCAGATTCTTGCAATGGCTTCAGCACCTTCACTACAAATGCACACACAGAGATCAGAAAGTGCCAATTATAATGCCTGAAGGTGGCTAACAATACAGCTTGAGGTAGCTGTGAAGAATCAATATTCAGCCAAGGCATCTGTATGTTATGTTTCAATAAATGTCCTTAACATGAAAAAAAGAATCCCAGATTCATTTATGCACTTGTAACATCCAAATTAAAATCATTACCTTCGTTGGTTCCCATGTAGTCAGTGGAGAGAAACAAGCAGGGTACCCAGCAACAGGTCACCTCTGAGGTTCCCATCTCTCTCCTCTGACTTTGGAGAGAGCAGGGCCCGAGAGGGTTCTCCCTTAGGTGAGAACAACAAACACCAGTGGGGTGAACCCAGGCCATGCTTTGCTTTGGGAGGAAAACCTGGGGCCAAGATGTAGCTTGAGCACAAGAGGACACTCTCCATCAAAGTCAAACACGGTTAATGGGGTGGTGAGGGCTGGAACCCCATCTTCTGCCACACCGAGCTCCATCTGGGTTTAGCCTGGTTCCCTGGCACACAAAGTTAAAGTGGAAATAATCACAGCTCCACAAACACGAAAAGATTCAAACCATGGTAGCAAAGGAGGAGATACGTGGGCCACACTTTGGCAGCAGCTTCTGTCAGCAGGGCAGGCAGGCAGAGGGGTGTCCAGCCCTCAAAGCACAGCAGCATGAATTGCCAGCACTCACCTAACACAGGGAGCAGCCTCTCGCTTTCACTGAGAGACTACTGGCTTCTGCTGGGATTCCTGTGGCCATGCACACAGCAGGAGTGACACAGAGAGAAGGAATTCCTCAGTAATACCTGGGTCCTGCAGTGCAAGATCCGTGCTCACCCTCAGAGCAAGCAGAAAGAGCTCTGGGCTCAGATCACCACTAGTGTCTGCACAGGAACAGCAACGTGTCAAAATACAGTGGGCACAAAATATTCCATAGCTCTTCTATCAGAGAAAGCTGCACCAGTAATGATGCCACTGAGAAACTGGCTATCAGCTTAAGTTACAAAGAATATTCTGAATAATTTAATGACAAATCTGAGAAGGAGCAAACTCCATTGCATAACATATTTGTACACAGTGCTTTATTTTGTTTTACTTCTATAACTTTTAAAATGTTTTGATCCTGTTCTATTGGAAAGAAATTGAAAGTGAGGCTTCAACCTCAACAGTTTTCACAGCAGTAAATATAAATTCTGTAAAATAAATTGTAGGGTAAAAATGTTCAGGGACTATTAAATGTAATGGAAAGAAAGCACCTACTGCTTAACTGAAATTTTGCTGCTAAAGCAGTTCTATGTTTGCTATTCACACTACCATTTATGATAGCAACCTTTATAAAGTCAATTTAATTATCTTTATCTTATTACAAATAATAAATTTAGTTGTTCTACAATGAAAATCAATTGTCAACACAAGTTATGGTTAACATCTAATAAAACAGCCCTCTATAAATCCATGATTAATAAGATCGGCTTCTGTATTAACTAACAGACATCATAAAATTTCCTTCCTTGCATTAATCTGTATATTCAAGGTTCATCCTGCTGGACTGAGTTTCCTAAAATAAACTGTGAGAGTGAATGAGAAAAATTTTGGCGCCTATCATTATGATGTTATAACCTTTTGAGAATATACCTATAGCTGAATGGTTTTGAAATTAATGTCTATTTTAATTAAATCATAGAAGATGGTGGCTATAACAAAAGATAAATGATTCATGTCTTCGTTTCCCTTAGCTTCTGAATGTAATGATAATGCTGCTTATGCTTTGGTTTAAGCATTAGGGGAAGGTAACTGAAACGTGAAAAACCAATTTCCCAAACCAGTCTTTATATATGACAGCTCTTCTGTTAAAAAAAAAAAAAAAAAAAAAAATTGACACACTGAAATTTACTCCCTCGGAAACATGTTCAGAAGTTTCTGCTTCCAAGGTGGGAACAGCGAAGCACAGATTTTGCATAAAACTGCAAGAAGTGATGTTCTGGGTGACAGGGGATGTCTGTGCTGGCCTTTGGAAGCAATGCACATGATGCCCAGGACACCTGCATGGGACTGTGGCCACTGAGACACGTGTGAACATCCACCAGGACTCATCTTCAAACATCAAAGCCCACAGTCATTTCACAATGCAGGGAAGGCAGTGTGCTGGGAGGTAACCCTGCGAGAACATGGAATTAGAGATGAAAACACCTTTCAGATTGGCCCAGAGAAACCCCTCTAACTGCCACAAAATCTTTTGGCCACAGTTGGTTGGTTGTTTAAGCGTCATTATCAACTCAGTATGTACTTTGGAAAATGGAGAATCTGATCCTTCACTTTATTACTTTAGCATAAATCAAGCAGAAAGACTGGACTTGTGCAGTTGGGAAACAGGTTCTCTGAGAAGCAGCATGTGTTGTTATTGCTCCAGGGGCTAGGGAGAAATATCTTACCCTGTGTTTAATCCCCTTTGTTTAGTATGTGTTATAAATGCTAAAAGAGCATATTTTCTTTCCTGCTAATTGCTATTTTTCACTTTACAAAACTTTGAGTTAATTAGACAAAAACTAATAATTTTTTTTAAAACATTAACTTCTGCCAAAGAAAACATAATTCCTTATCACATGAAAAAGATTTTCACACAGTAGCTATAGCACGCTGGCCATCATCAGAATAAAATTATAGTCAAACCTATCTATGTTATCAACAACCGGATATGATTAGATCTTTCAGGTCTTTACAGAGGTAATGTACTTTTATGTCATATGTCTATTTATTTAATTCTTACATTTCAAAGTGGGCATTTCAAGTAAAGAAAATGCACTAGACAAGTTTGAAGTTTTAGCCATCACATCTCATTCTTTGAACTACAACACTCAGGTTATGAACAGATCAAGAGTCACAAAAGCATTTCAAGTATGACTAAGGAAGTCAAGGAAACATTCACATAGGTTTAATATTTCAGAGAAAGGAAGGAAACCAGGTAACCTTTATTATCTTACAAAAATCTAATCTTGTGCCACCCAAAAAGTGACAATCTTCTCCAGCTTTTAGAAGCTTGGAAACATGAACATTTTTCATATCTCATATAAAAAGGACAGATTGTTTCTAACTTGCTCCCAGCGAGAGGCACTAAGCATTTGCTCCTTTTCCTGGCCTGACAAGCACTCATGCAGTCACAGTGTGCCTTCCTCCTAGGGAAGAGGGCAATTTTAGGAGTATTCAGAAGACAGGCTTAAACACTCACTGCACTTTACCATGTTTGTTCCTCTGACATTCCCAAGGTTGGGCTCTGCAGGTGGAACATGCATTCAGCATCCACTGGGAGGGGTGGGTTAATGCCGTCTCATATAGAGCTCTATGAATGCAGAGCTAGCATGATGTATTTAATTTTATAAATTAACTGTCTGTCTGGGTGGACATACAGTTGCCCTCTACCATAAAAAGTAGTTTCTAACAAGTGACTCCAGTGACTAGGTATAGGAAACAACTCTCAATCTATTTTTCTTACCCTTCTTATATCCTATCATATATTGTACAACATACCCAAACAAGAGCCACTGCTTTCTGCTTGGGCAGTACCCAGTGGCGGGGAATCCAGAAAAGCAGGTCAGGACAGAATTTAGATACTAAAGGTGTCCATCAGCCCCAGAGCAAAGCTCGAGTCAGGAGGTGGGTCATCTTTTTCTCAAATGCAGCTCTTCATAAAGCAACCCCTTGTCTAAGCTTGAATATAGAACTAGACACATAGAAGCACAAATTTGATTAGATGTTGAAAGCTGTTCTTTTAACAGATGTTTGCCAAGCTTGTTGTCAAAACGCTTACTTCAGAGTCCTGGTTAGTGGCCAGTACTGAGGATTAAGGCTTTAGTGTTAGAGCCATCTAGTGGGAGAGGAAACCTGAGAACCTGGAGAAATTCCGCTATCAGACTTCTTATCCTCTTTGGCTTGCTGCTGTGACCTTAGGGCACCAAGGCAGTGAAACAGTGATCTGCCATGCCAGTGCTGCAAGACAAAAGGCAACTTGACTCTGAGGGGCATTTCAGAAGAAGCGAAAGCACAATGCAAGCAGCTCATGAATTACATAAAGCTGTTAATGCTCCCAGCTACCAGGAAAGCAGGCTGCACCTATGCCCAGGGAAACCAAATCAGTTCTTAAGTCCATTAAGTTTCTGGTGCCAGAATTGGACAGTATACCAGTCTCTAAAAGGAAATTGTCCTGCAGCTTCTCAAGTCTCTTACACAACTGATTAATGGTCTCATGTTAGAGTTCAGAGAACCAGTGCAAGGGGAGACATCACATTACATTTTTCTGTCTCTACCAGCAAGACCACAATGTGCCCAAAGCAGTTGGCAGACATGCTCAAAGGCAAATAGACACATGAACCCACTGCAAGAAAGGTCAACCTAAGACTGCAAGACAGATATAGAAAAATGAACAGTCTCTTAAATTGTGTTTTGATAATTTGCTAAGAATAGTGCTTCAATTTAAATTAAATTCAATGAAATTCATTGCTGTTATACAACATAGGACCTGGATTTGTAGCCAGGTTTGCATGTTTTAATGTCAAGTATCTACATCTCAAAAGAAACACTGCCAGTTTATAATATGTCAGCTGAGGTTGACAAAATCATATCTAAGGCAAGACATCACAGCTGCAAGTCAAGAGGAAGATGGAACAGCAGGGTTCAAAACAAAAACAAGGCAACAACCAAAAATCCAGCAGCAAGACTAGCTTTCATGTACTGAAGAGACACCAAAATAGACAATTGCTTTATTATGAAATAAGGGGGAAAACCCATCTTTTTCTGACAGCACATGACTCAGAACATAGCTGCTAACGTTTTAGCTAAATTAAATACAAGGAAATACAAGATGAAAGTCACATGAGCTTGTCCTGCTCTGAAGGAGGTGGTTATACAGTTTTTACTCCCACATAATTAATGATTTGAGGTATACCAGTCAAAAGAGAGCTATCTACTTCATAGAAACAGGAATCAGACTAAAAAGCATGTACAAAACCAGAACACTTATTTACAGTTAACTAAAAAATAAAATGGTAGCTAGTAATGCTGACAAAGCATTTTTCTACATCCCTTTCTGCTCTATTCTAAATTTACCAAGAAACAAAAAAGGATCTCTTACTTGACAACATAAAAATCTATTTAACATACAGCACCATAATCTGCAGGTTTGTTTTTTTTTTTTTAAAAAAAAGTCTGTTAATACTTTGCAAGCTATAGCATATGAGAATGGGACAAAGACAGGACATCTGGCAAGCCAATCTTTTGATCCAACCTCCCATCAATATATCAGTATATACAAAGACCAAGAATAACTCAGTAGACAATGAGACAAGTATTTCAAAACATCTTAATTCAGTGATCTCAAAGGAAGCTTAGATTTGGGAAGAAACTGTTCTGTCATATCCTCCGTTTTGTTCTTCTCCACTGTAGCTGCAGATCTGTTCTCTTTATCCTTTTTTTGATTCCGTTTATGCTGGGATTTAAAGAAAGTGGCCCAGTATTAGGAGAATACAAAGAAATTAAAGACTACTTGCTCATGTCCAATGCAATATACAGTGTTCTGAGGAAAGAAAAAGTTGGTAAAACTCCTAAAAAACATTCCCAATACCACATTTACTAAAGAGATTTATTGTAGAAATCTGGAAGTTCAGCAGCTGCTTTTAAGGAATACATGACAAGTAAATACACTCCTCCCCACCTCCCAAGCCAAACCCAAACCTAATATACCAGAGGTTTACACAGATATATTGGTAGAGCAAGAGGATCAAAAGGAAGGAAGATAGTAAAACACAAGCAAACAAACCAACAAAGAACATCAGTGAATAACCAGGAATGTTACTATTTATCTGGCCTCTAAGGAAATACTTGACATCTAATTTCAGCTTTTCCATTAAAACACATGTGTTTAAGTCTAGCAAATTATGACTTTTTCATGCAGGTTTATTTGCTGAGGATTTTTCTACTGTCTGTCCAGCTTGTCGGAAATTTTCATTATTTTATCTGCTGTTAATTGTTATCAGAATCTGCTGTTATTTTAGCTCAAGTTCACAAAGCATATTCTACAGGATCTAGAGATGTTATAAGACTACACTACATGACAGTAGGTGACTGTCACAGAACAATACTTTTCCTTTGATCTTAAATACACAGCTTCGAGTATCTGTGGAAGTTACCTGGAAAAAAGGAATGCCGCCATTTGTGTGGCAGCATGCATTTGTATCCATGAAGGATTTGTCACTAGCAAGGCTTTCACAGGATCCTTGCAGCACTTCCTCATCTTCCAACAGGTCCTAAATAAGAAGTTATCAGAAAAATGCATTTAATGTCTGAATTTCATAGGTGAATTTACTGAGCATGATCACATCTATAAAAGTAATGGCATTCGCATTTTTGAAAAACAGAAATAAAGGTGTCTAAATTATTAATATCTTATTTTTCAAGGTACTGCTTTTGCTAAAAGCTCAGCACACGTGATTACTAGTATGCTGTGAAACACAAAGGCTGCAACAGCTCTAGAGGTCCAGTCAGCTTTCCACAATAGCATGAAAAAACTCCTAGAGACTTGAAGTCTTCACTGAAGAGCCTCGTTTGTCATTCACATACATACCTGATCTGCATCGTCCTCCACCTCCCTTGTCACACCATTTAGCATATTATTGAGCTTTGATTGGTTCTGCCTTAATTGCTCTAGTAGAAGTTCCCGGGGTTCTGTTCTCACAAGCGTGACTGGATAGACGTAGTCTCTTCTCTGTGGAGTTGTCCCTTTAACAAAGATTGTGCACTAGTGAAAGGCATTATTAAACACTTCCAGCATTTGCTTTCATTACAGATTCCTGATTTTACATTAAATCAGTGAGGAAATAATGCTTTGTTCAGTCATCATTCTTAGCACACACCTTAAAAAAGGTGTGAGGCTGCTAATAACATTATATCCCCATTAGCCTTCACTTATGAATTTTGCAACTCAAATCATTTTTTATAAGACCATTCTGTCCCCAACTTATGTTTAAATACCTGTTGGAATATCCACTTTAAGGTCCTCTTGCAGGAAAGCATTAACCTGAGTCAGTCCATACTGTGCTTCGTCATTATGTGCCAGCTTCTGCTCCAGAAGTACCTCCTGATCAACCTTTATCTGATCAAGAAGGCCACTTAGTACCTTCTCCCCAGCAGCCTTTTGTCTAGCAATATGGTCAGCAATTTCAGCTACTGCTTTATTGCAGTTTTCTTGATTTTCCTGAAAACAAAAAAAAAACCCACAACCAAATCACCAACTTAACAGGAAAGGTTAAGTTATGACCTCCTTTCTAAGATGTGGTGCATGATTAGTGGCATGACCTGAAACGAAACAACTGAGGCCTCAAATTGAGAAGTTTCAGTGTCAGTTTTACCCTCTCATTTCAAGAGCTATCTTCAGAAGAGCCAATTTCTTAGAAAGTATGATCATTTTATAAAGCTAGTCATAAGAAAAGAGATGATGCCATCTGGTTCAGATCAGACTCCTCATGCTTCAATACACAACCCTCCACAGAATTAGGACACTCAAACAAAAGTGAAAAACCTACAAACCTAAGATTAATACATTTGTAGGGAAAAAAGGAAAACATGTATTTTTAGCCATTCCCACTGGAATGAAACTTCTGTAGCATTCAGTAGGCATAACAAATGTAGGTGCCTTAAGACTACAAATGTTTTAACAGGTTTTTTTCCTGAAACTTAGGCAAATCCAACATTTTGCTATTTCATTATCTATTAGAACAATAAAACAAGAAGGGGGGGAAGAACTAGCAGATACCTACAATGAATGTTTTCTCCCATAATGATAATCCATCTCACCAATGAAGTAATTTGTATCCTCCAGAATATAGTCTGTATTTGATCATTGTGCAAATTTCCCAGGGACATTACTTTAGAATTAGAGAAATATACTAAAAAGATGCAAAAAGCCCAAATTAAAAATGGAAGTTAGCAACATGGGATTCATCATGACACCATTGATATTACTTGCACTTTAAGTTCAAAGTTTTCCTCTTTAATTAAACTTTTGTTTTCCTTTAATTGCATCTATTTAAACGAGTCTGTGGTGATTCAAAAAAACCCCAAATTTCATTCTGACTACATGAGAACTTCACCCTGCCCAAATTCTGCTGTAAATGTTTCAGAATGTGTTATTGGACTGCACATGGCTATAGGTACCTTTTGTAAACACTGAAGATGCTCTTTCTCATCAGTGAAAGACAACAGCTGCTGATCCGCAAAGTTGACCACCTGAGCACTTGTAAGTTCACCCCATTTACCAGTATCCAGAGACACATTTTTGAGATTGCTGAGAAGTTGTTGACAGTGGTCAGTGGATTCTTCCAGCATCATTTTGTTTTCATCATTTATGATCCTGATCTCTTGAGAGAAATTATCCAGAGATGCAATAAATTTGCTATGATTGGAAGTTGTACTGCTGACTAGGTTTGTAGTTTTTCTGCAAAAACATATTTGTAACGGTTCAGAAATTTTTGAAAGGTGAATTTAAAGTATTTCTAAGCATAGAATGCATTAAGACCAGAACTAGTAGTGTGGTTCTATCAAACCAGCTAATTATAATGCTGCAGCTCCATTCAGTAAACTTACAAATTGTAGTGCTCCGAGCACTAGGTTTGTCAAATCCCCTAAAACCCAAACCAAACCAAAAACCCAAACCACCACCACCCCCCCAAAAGTAAAACCCAGCAACTTTGGCAAGGCCTTAGTTATTCAGTCTGCAACTGAATGAAGCATATGCAATAGATACACTATTTTACTTCAAGCTAAGCCTTTATGATATGAAGTTCTGAAGTCCAGCTGCACTGAGGGCTGTTCATCAGCATATTGTTCCCAAAATCATGGTCTCTCATCTGAAATATGCTCCAGAGACAAGTTTGAGGAAAAGCCTTGTAGTTAGAAAACCTTTTTTACTCTAGAGAAAGGTGAACTATTATCTACATTCTGTGCCAGAACTCAGCTGGAACAGTATTGTCCAGAAGATTTTTATAATAATAAATACAAATAGCATCTATTTTATAGTACTCTTCATACATCTTGCATCAACATACACCAAAACTTATCTGTTCCTTACAGGTGAACATTTTCTTGCACAGCAGCAATGGTGGTCTTCACACTTCCATTTTTTGCAAGTACATTAGTTAAGTTCTTCTGAGTTTCCTGAGCAAACAACTCAAGCTGACTTTGCAGCAAGGACATTAATCCAGCTGCACTCTATAAAGAAAAATGTCACACTTCATTATTATTCCGCACTTTTAAACATTCTTAAAGGGTACTTGAATGCCTTCATTAAAAATGCAGCAAACAAAAGAGCTTTGCCATTCTACATCTGAAGGCACAATTTCTGTGTAGAGAAGATATAGACACTTTGGACATACATGTACAAGCAGATGTACTAGACCTACTCAGAGCAAGGGTAAATTTTTTTTGTTACCTTCCTAAATAAGCTTCTTAAAGCAGCCCAAAGGCTGAAAAGAATTAAGATCATGAAGTTACTGTCCTGACACTTCTTCTGAAGCAAGTACAACATTTTATTGCTACAAAGAGTTTCATTTAAATCAAGCCATCACACTTGGTGTTAGGGTTTCCCCTTACTCTAAGAATACCTTTGTATGTGCCAACCTCGTCACTTCCACTTCTTCTTTTAAATTCTCACAATAGTTCTGAAGCTGAGCAAAACCACTGGCTGTTTCTTCCTGTAATTTTTTCAGAGTGAGAGAAAGCTCTCCAAAGAAGGTGTCCATTTCCCTTTTATGATCTTCCATCTTTGAAAAAAGTTTCATTTAGAGTTAGATATTTGTCTTTGGGTAAGAACCAGATACTTTTCCCAGTTATTTATATTAGAAACATAACTTATACAGAAACAAACTCTACCCCAAGGCAATTGTCAAAGGCACTAAGTGTTACACATAAAAACTGGAAAGTAACACAGAGCAATCTGAAGTTACAGACTGGAACTTGGGGTGGGCTTTACCGAAGACACAGCCTGGCATGTGAGGTAGACGGAACAGGAAGACACAGACGAGGTACTTGGTTAAGACAAGAGCAGGAAGCAAGAGCTGGTAAGCCATGAAGTATTTGCTGTCTAAGTCTGAAATCCAATAAAAAGGTTCTAGACACAGAGAGATGATTTCATGTGACTTGTAATTGACAGAAGGGAGAAATTTTTCAGTCAGTGCAACGCATCAGAAAGAAAGATTTGTTTTTTATAAAACAAAAAAGGAATGAAAGAATGAGGTTTGTTCTACATAAACATCATGAGACAGACTAGGACTAAAAGTTGAAGCACAGGAATTTTTCTTTAAGTGCGTTGTTATCTGCACTTAATGTATCTCGTTAACAATAAGGATATCGCATTTCTCAGGAATCAAAATGACCACAGAGAAAGTTTGGTATAACAGCAGGAGAAACTGGAAATGGTAATACTTGTATGCATTAAGTATGTCTAAATTGGTTATTTTAGCTTTCTAAAATATAGTAGAGACTATATTAAGGATATTATCGAATATTTGTTACATATAGCTTTAAGCATCCATGTTTTATTATTCTTCTGTGGCATTTAGGCAAGCAGTTTTGCCAATATAGCTAATAAGCAAATACACCACTCTTGAAAGTGGAAAAGAAGTCTGAAAGAAAGAGCTAAAAGGTAGAACTCATGGTACAGAGTAAAGGAGAAGCCAGAATTGGAAACACTGACACATCACAGAAAAATCACCTAAGGGTTACCCGTAAATTAAATCAAATAGAAGAGCACAAGGTAAGAGTCAAGTTATGTGCATTACCTTGTCAGCCACAGCAGAATATTTCTTCATGTTACTCCGAAACTGACAGTTTAGCCCCAAGACAAATTCTACCATTGGTGTCAAGCTATTTAAAGCTCTCCCTAATCCAGATGTATGTTCCTCCTAGAACAGGGGTAAAAAAAAAAAGTAAACCAGGATGTGACTGCTCCTTCATCTACATTTGTAAGAAGCTATCCATGTAGTCTGGCTATTAATATTATTTGTTTTATAGTGCATTACAGATTGTGGTGGTGACACAGGAAGGGAAGTAGGGAGGGACAAGTTGTGGCAAAGTGCTGAAGCAGGGACAGGTATAGAGAACAGGAAAAAAACCCTAAACAATTTTTACAGAACCCCTTTTGATCAAGGGCAGCTTCATAAATTAAGTAACATAGGAGTATGTAAATTTACTAACAATTAATCCCAGCAGCTCAGCTTTACAACCAAGTGACAGATTCTCATGTTCTGCTATTTTTTCGGACATGTGAGAAACTTCAGCATACACCAATTCTTTAGCAGTGGCAAAAGATGCTGCTACAACTGATGCAAGAATGTTAGCTGCTGAAGAACTGGTAGACAGAAGGTCACCTACAAAAGAAATCAAGAAGCATCACAAATTTAATTCTTTTTTTCCCCCCAAAGTTCCACTGTTACCCTATTGCCTCTTACAGCACAAGAAAGTTGTTGATCACCCCAGATACATTATTACTGGTGTAACTGTAATCATTACATTGCTTAAAATAACTCCTCTTCCACTTACTAAAACAGATCTCTTTTAGGGAACTGTCTTTGCAGCTACTGTTGCACAGATTTTCAGGATGACAGATTGACACAAGTATTATACTTACCTATGAAATTTGTGTAAGATGTTAGCATCTGTTGCTGCTTCAAACTATTTTCACTAACTGAATCTTGTATTTTGTTGAACAAAGCATTCATTTGTCCTGCAAATCTATTTTGGACAACAGCATTGTGTTGATCAACAGCCTTCTTACGGTCCAGTTTCGCATGCAGACCGGCCACATCTTGTGTAGTTTCTTCCACTGTACTTAGTAACTGCAATTTTTTTTTAAAGTTATTTTAGTCAGGCTTCGAACAAGAAGTCAAGCATATATTCCATAAGGAAAAGCAACTGCAGTTATGAGTTACTAGAGAAGTTCTCCCCCCAAAGAGCCAGGGATTTCCCTTTACTTCATCAAGTTACAACTGTTCTGAGTCCCATATTATGTTGTTTACAGTCTTAGAACACAGAAAAAAAAGTTACTTACTAGAGACCACTCCTTCTGACTTTCAAATTATAGTATTAATAAAAGGACAGTATTTAAGGAACTAAGATATAATTTATCACAGAATAGTAAACAAAAAAACCCCCAACTGACCACTTTAGCTTCTTCTGAAAGATTTGACAGTAAACACTCAACTCAAGCTATAAGTTTCTAGTAAAGAAAAATACTCATTTAGCAGAGCAACTTACAACAATAAGTACTGCTAAGCATTGGAACTCTCTGGAACAACAAACTGGCCTGAAGTAAAGGTAGTTCCAGACTATCAGTGTGTTTAGCAGTCAACTGTCAGTTTTACCACAGAGAAAGTCCTACAAACTTTAGTAGCTTTTCACCATAATACAATTTATAGAGCTAATTCTAGTTTTCTGTCTTAAATTCAGTTCTTGTCATAGTCACATCATTCTTTAGCTACAATGACTTTGCTGTTGAAACTCCTAAACATCAGACACTACTGTTACAGTTAAGTGCAAGAACTGTGACAACCTTGTTAGCTGTGCCATGAAGTTTTTGTTCAGTGTTTTCCAAAGCTGAAACCATATATTCTTCTTCAGCCAGATGAACCCTGGTTTCCTGCAGATCTTTCTGCGTTTCTTCCAGTTCTTTCTCCTTGATTTGCAGATCTGTTTTATACTGTTCAAGTTCACTTTTACTAACTGTGAATAGTTCAGTGATCTGAAAGACAAACATCAATAGGGCAACACTGTTTTTTAGAAATGCAATAGTCCCACTTCACATTTCTCCAATTACGCTACTACACCAGAAAGCAAGTTATCATCTACTAATATAAATTTCAGCTGTAAGATTCATCAGAAAGCTAGGCCAGAGAATTGTAGAATCCCTGTATTAACTGAAAGTATCACATACCAGCACCATTTTTACTGTAATAATCCCTTGCTTCCGCACTCAAACCACAAGGCCAAACAATTCTTACAGCACAAGGGGAAAAAAAAAATCCCAAACAACCCACACTAAACAAACCTAAACAGAGAGAATGAAGAACAGAGTCATTAAAGCTGATTAAACAGAGTAGTTACATATTCCAGCAAATCAATATCCACACTTCTTTTAAAAAAGCTCACATTTTCTGTGTAATTTGTCAATGGGAGCTCATCACTTTTTCCTCCGTCCCCTCATTCTTTGCTCTTAAGTAGATATCTGCCAACTGAGATGATACTATTTTACAAGCAGACGTTTTCCAAAAACCCAGAAAGGCAGATGAAAGGTAAAGTGGTAGACATTAAAACAACTTTTAAAAAGCCAACCAATCAGCATTGTATTCTGCAACTTCATATATAGTATTTCAACTTCACAACTTCAAGTATTAGGAAGCTTCCACTCTTGACTAATAAGGGAACTCTAAGAACAAGAACTCTCCTGATTCTTCTTTGCTCAAACTTTTTTCCTCCTTCCCTAAAGATTCCTTTCATTTTTTGGCAATTGAACCCACAGTTGAGGAACATTACTTACCCTTTTCATGTCTTCTTCCATGATGCTGATTTTGTCAACATACTCTGCAATTTGTTCTTCCTGGACTGTCAATTTCCCATTAAGGGCTCTCAAGCAAGGATTAAAACAAACAAATTAGTCAAGCAACAGCTGATTTCAAGATTAGCTACTTGGTTTTGTACTACACATTCAGTAATTTTGAGAAATAAGTATTGCTAACTTAAGTATGAAAACAGGTAATTTTCACTTAACACAGAAAGGATTTAAAACAATTTTCCATTGTAAACTTTCAGTGTAAACTAGCCCTCTCACAAATGGAAGTAAAACACACTGTTTGCTCTCCTATATGAGCTTCCACTGAAAAAAAGGCTACATAGTATAATTCTATATCCTGGCCATTCTTATGGTAAATTTCACATAAAAATAAAGTGCTCAGCGCAAGCCTACTCTTAAAGTTTCTATCTGCATAATAATTTCTCAAGAACAAAGTGCCCAGCCCAATTCTCCTATCTTAAGTCTTTCAGTGTAAAAATAGATCTGAAACCATTTCTGTATACAGATAGGTAGCAGTATCTGAAAATTGTTGCTAGCCATACTATAGAAATTTTGAAGACATACTCATAATTTTCAAGGGAAATATAGACTCCATTTTTCTCTCGTGCAGCAGCAAGGTCTCGCTTCAGGCGCTCAATCTCTTCAGTGTATTCCTGTATAAAGAAATGATTACATGTATACCTGGAAATTTCTACTTACAGGATTTAGATTAATAGATACTTCACAAAGATGATGTTCTATGGAAGTTTTGCATAAGCACAGGAGCAAAGCACTTCTTTTCCAAATAAGTTCAGTATAGCACCATTTAAGTCCATACCACTTGATACATGTAGAGATTGAAACCTCCCATGTGAACCATACCCTAGCAAGTCCTCTCTATCCAATTTTTGTCTTAGCAACAGTTTCAGTATCTGCAAAGTAACTAATGCTGTACCAGTAGAGCAGCTTATTTCAAAAACAGTTCAGTATTTAAAAATCACATCAGAAAGGCACTGCTACTAGTTACAGCTTCTCCACAACTTCATAATTCCTGCATAGCAAAAGCTGTATTAATAGAATCCAACCTAAGATGTAACTTAACAGGTTAAGATATACATCTAGCTTACCTTAATAAGAGCTTTTTTTGTTAGCTTCTGATTAACTTCAGGCTTGTTCATTATGTTCTTTGCTCTATGGGCATACTCCAGTGTACTCAATGTTTCCTGTGATAAACAGATGTAACATTAGGTCAAGCTGAGGAATTAACTAATCTTTGTATCATTAGCAAAAATATATTTATTTTAGGTATAGATTTTTCAGGCTTACATT
The DNA here is from genome assembly GCA_004320125.1 of Scolopax mira. Classification (NCBI taxonomy): domain Eukaryota; kingdom Metazoa; phylum Chordata; class Aves; order Charadriiformes; family Scolopacidae; genus Scolopax; species Scolopax mira. The sequence goes on along the minus strand of BJBW01002980.1, from coordinate 127,607 downwards.
TACCTCAAGATTTATAGATGCAGGAGAAACTGTGGCAATTATTGATGTTTTTGTTCGTCCTCCAAGAGAGTCTTGAAGGATTCTTGTTAATTTAGATTCCCTGTATGGAATATGTGGGGCTCTTTCTACTAGAGCAGTAATAACTCTCCCTAGTGTCAGGAGAGACTGATTGATATTTCCAGCTTCACGAGCTCTTTTGTCAACTGCCCCAGACCGACCAATGTTTTCACTTCCTGCAAGATCAACCTGAAAGAAAAGAACACATTCTGCCTCAAATCACCCTGAAGAATGCTTGCCACGTAGCGTTCCAGATGTTCAGTTCTAACACTTACCAAGTTTAGCTTCCCAATCTTAACAAGTTCTTCTCCATCTACTGTCGTTTCTTTCATATGGATGGTAATCGAAAACACAGAGTGGGAACGGCTATAAAAAAAATTCAGTTTCAGACAGACTCCCATTTACAGCCAAATAATCTGCCTCTACATGACACTGCAGAAAGTTAGGCATGCATGCTCTTTTTAGGGAATGTGTATTGAAAATGTGTATGCAAAGTTATTCTACCAAGTAAATTTTACATTTATACATATGAATAGGATACTTAAAAGCAACTAAGTTACGTTTGCCTCATTCAATCCTGGTAAAATTTAGCCTATTTCAAGCAAAACCAAAAGAAACACTTGGTTATGTTTACATTTGTGTATTCTCATCTCACAGACAAGTCAACTCAGAAAACTGGCTTGTAGATTTTCTTGTAAAACCAAGACAGGTTTTATAGAACATGAGATTAAGAAATTAAGTATTCTTTGTTTAGACTAAAAAAATCAGCAAGAAGCCAAATCCAATATTAAAAATTTGGAAGTTAAATTAATTTTTCATTCAAGACAGTAGTACAGTTCAAGATGATTTTAGCTTGAGTTTATTCCTTTAATAAAAGTTTTTACAATTGGAAGCTGACATGTATAGAAAACCACGGGCATCAAATTACAATAGTTTGATCATATATGAAACAGCTCAGGCAGAATGAATTCTCTAAATTCCCTCTAATGTCAGATTAAATTAGCTCTGTGTTCTAATCTGCAGTAGCAAAATACCCATGAACGAGTAGACAGTATATCATTAAATTAAAATATAACAGAGGCAGGGTGTTCCTTGCTGATTGCAACTCTGGATCGCTCCTTGCTCAAAGTGACATAGATATCACATCTGCAGTTCAGGAGTCAGAAATCAGTAATAAACAATGATATTTTTGACTTGGGTGTCTTCACTACACACTGACTACAAGCTGCAATGCTATAAAGTTGCCTGCATGCCATACAAAAAGCCCCCTCAATTTTATCCCCAACTTCCACAATCCAGTTTGCAAGTTTTCAGAAGCTGGGGTTTGAAAAGAGGGTCTTGTGTTGACGTGTAAAAAACAGATCTTAGCAGTATTTAGAAATTCCAACTTCAGTAACAAATCCTAATATACCATTTTCTACTGCTGCTGAGGAGTAGAAAAACTACTTGAAACTCTTACACCAAGTTCTTATTTAGTAAACAGGACTGGCAAAAAATCCACAACCACTCCTAACTGGTAGAACAAAGATAACTCATCTCTAATAAAGGTATATTCATGCACCTATTAGAATGACCCACAGGGTGTGGGGTCGCAGATTCTGTGATAAAGAAGTTGTAACCATGGCTTTCTAACCTACATTTGACAGTCTGAGCTGCCACGCATAATCTCATGATCATGCCAGGTTTGCATTGCCTACAACATCTTTTACTTCTTCAGTAAGATCCTGTTTAGTAAACCAAGAACAAAACAGTTTCTGAAATGGGAAAGATTTGTACCTTGAATATGCATTCAAGTAAGTAGCTGCAGTTGTTCTTTTTGCTGCACCCCTTTCCAGGATTTGGTAGACTTCATTTTTGTTGTGTACAGTTATTTCTTCCAAGCCTTTAATAATGACACCCCTCTGTCAGAAAAATAATGCATGCTTATACATCTCTCAACAACTCTGAAAGCTTTAAGCTAACAAATTTTGGAAGACAACTAATTTTGGAAACAACTAACCTTGTTTCGAGGGTCATCAAACATCTGTAGTCTTTCTCCAACATCAGGAGTAGGATTCAGAAGATCAAAAAGCTCCTCATTATAGATTTCCAGAAGAGAGACTTTGACTGAAAATTCAGTACCATTCTCCGTGAGCTTTTCAAATATTTGATGCAGCGTACGGGGTATTATACCTGCTAGTGGATCCTATAAAGTGAAGTATTTAATACATAAAAGTACTGAAAGATATTTGGGGGTGGGGGATGAAATTTCAAATAGTCTGGTTTGATATAAACAAAAATACCTTGAACAAAGATCATCTCCTACATAAAGATTGCAAAGACACATACACTCGCTTAGAGATGTAAAGTTTTAGTTTTTATATAAATGAACAAAACCATTAATTAGTTTACAAACATTTAAGGAAAGTCATTTCAGGATTTGAAGGCATCAACTATAGGTTTTCTTTAGCCGCCTGCAACTTCTAACTTTGAACTATAGTACAGATGAGAAATCTCAGGAGTGAAAATATACCTCTTCCCATGTATATTCCTCATTGGGTGACCGCTCTCCTTCCATTGTGAAGGTCTTGCCAGTACCAGTTTGGCCATAACTGTTAGAATAAAAAAATTAAATTAGAACTAGAAACTAAAATACAAATTAAGTTTCCTGTTAATAATTATTGGCTTACTTACGCAAACACTGTACAGTTGTAGCCCATAATAACTTCATCCAAAATGGGACACACCACACTCCGGTATACATCAATCTGCTTTGCCTGAGCTCCAAAAACCTGTGGAGACAAAGACAATACATCCATTTATCCATACGGTAATGTGTAGCATCACACAGCACAGTCACCAGACCAGAGCAGAAAAGAGTCTGAACCAGTTTCTATAAGTCCCCCACTTAACAAGCAGTTACCATATCAAATGTGTAAGTCTTCCTTGATGTCTTATCGGTTACTCCTCCGGTGCGGACACTGACTTCCTTTCTTGCTTGGTCACAGTCTACAACAGCATAGGAGCTTGCTTTGCGTTCTGAAGCATTAAAAGGCCTAAGAAGGCAGGAATCAAGAATATCAGGTTGATACCATTGCTAACAAGAATATAAACTGACAAATCAGTAATATCACTCAGTTTAAGTATCCAGAGTGATACAATTAGGTAAAAGGAACATAAAGATTTTAACTTAATTTGTTTAATTGTTTAAGGAAAAACTGCCACAATTTGGCAGTTCCCAGACCTTGTTTCTCCTTCTGCCCACTGCGGGACAACCCAAGTATCTATAGCTTTTAGTTTGTCCACGTATGTATTTTTTAACAAATCCATAAACACTTTAAAGATCATTTAGATGCACACACAGCTAACTTGCATTAGAAAATGTTGTTCAATTTCAGGGACTGTGGAAGATGAAAGATACTAAGTAGTTGTATAAATAAGAGCCTTCAAAAAGCAAAAAAAAATATTAAAGAAAGTTAAGGCAATAGTGAATCAAGCTAACTTTAAATGTTTTATTTTACACAAGCAATGAAGCCTATATCTTGGACTGATGAGACAACACTCTAAAGCACCAGAAATACCAACAGATCCTGCTAATAGCGGAACAGTAGACAGCAACCTTTGTAGTGCTGATGCATTTGAATAGAATTCATGAATAGAATTTAATAAGACATACAAAGCATCAGATTTGGGGGAAAAAAAGTTCACATAACTTTACATAAAATTCAAAGTAAAAGGTAACATGTGTCAGGAGTTCCCTGTGGCTAACATTTCTTCCTCAACAAAGCACTGAGTCTGAAGCATCAGAAAACAGATGATGGCCAAAATCTTGTTTAAAGGGGCAAGTTACAGTTTCAGTTTTGTGACTTTTAAAGGAGTAGGAGGCTGGACAATGACTATATTCTGCTCTGTAATGATACAACAGCATACCAGTCAAATGCAGGAGCCTTACAGTACAACAGCCCACAGCTGTGAGATCAGGGAACAATTCAGCTGGGCTGGAACTCACATGCAGATCACCGTCATGAGCCACTAAACAAGCAGCAACCTGGAATGCCACGGTGGCATTTGATCACAGGCTCATGCCCTCAGGTGTAAAGCATATCAACAATGCTACCGTACACATTTTGACTTCCCAAATATAATGAGGATATAATGATTGCAAAAGGCATTAATAACAATAATATGTAAGCTAGCATTTGCAGATCTGGCTCAAAACCCCCCACACTTCAAAAGGTATTTTGAACACTATTCTTAACCCACCAGAAGTATTACAGTTTTAACAAGTAACACTTGAAGATCATTTCAAAACCAGTATTGGTTTTTAAATTACTTCAAAATTACAAAGAGAGCCTAGTTTTACGGTACATTAATTTATTTTTTGATACAATATGACAAATTTAATCTCAGAGACCAAGATAATTGGTCATTATTACTTCAGAAGTTGACCCCCATAGTTCCTTGTCTGATTTCAAAGAGCCTGCATTACTGAAGTTATACGAAAGAAATATGAAATCGGGTGTAACAAAAGTTTTATTAGATGTTGAATCGTAGCGGCTTCCCAGAAAATCTCGCAGAAAAAAAGAAATGCCGTTTTTTCTATGTTATGAATATCGGTCACTCTAACTCGCACACAGCTAAGGAGAGCTTAAGCCTTCTATAAGCCTTCTCACACAGCTTCGCGCTGCCCGCGCACTGAATCAAGATCGAAAACTACAGGTTTTTTTTCTTTTTTAAGATGTAGGAGATTATTCATCGCATTAGTTTTGCGGAAGCGGCCACAGTCTCCGTGGGCTGCCGGGGCCCACCGCACCGCGCCATTAACGCTTCGAGCGGGCGCTTCAAGGTGCGGCACCGAGCCGGGGAGTCTCTAATAACCCCGTGCCCAGGAGCACACGACACCGCCTCCTCCCTCCGCAGCCGTCGGGCTGCGGCGGGGCAGAGCTGCGGCCGCCCCCTGTCACGGGCCCCCCGGGCACCGCGCAGCAAACGCTCCAGACCCGAAGCGATCGCGCCAACTCCAGCGCTCGCCCAGAGGAAGGCCGCCGTACCTACCTACACCGCACCACCACCTGGATGTTCTTGCCCTTCTCCTCCTTCTTAGCGCCACCACCCTGGAAGCCGAGGGAAGCCATGGCGGGCCAACACACGAACCCTGCCGAGCGAGGGAGAGGAAGGGAAGAGAAGCGAAACACCAGCCGCGCTGTTCCGGGGCTGAAACCAACCGCCCGCCAGTCACCTCAGCCACCCTGCGCGCCGCCGCCGACTTTGAACCACGCGCCGCCCGCCCCGGCCAATCAGCGTGAGCGCGCGCGGGGCACCACGGGATGGGCTTTCGAACGCGGGAGGTGACGCACGGGGGGCAGCGGAAGCGGCGGTGCTTCCTCGCCCCGGGGCTACGGAGCGATGGGAGTACGGTGTCGGACCGGAGCGCGAAGCATTTGCGTTACGGCGTCTGGGCTAGTCTCCTCGCACTGCTATGACGTTATGCCTGCCGTCACATGGTAACCTGCCGTGCAGCTGTTGTGGACTGCTCCAGCCACGCGCGTTGAGGAAGGGCCGGCGGGGGGATCCGCCGCGCCCCGCGCGGGGCCGGCAGGCCCTGCCCTGCCCCCGCAGAGCTCCGCTCCGCCCACCGGGCGCGCTGCGGTCAGCCGTCCCAGCGAAGCCCGTCAGACCAACCCGCGCACTTTGGGGTGTTCCCCGGCCGGTACCGCTCGCTCGGCCCGGGAAAAATCGGTGTCAGCGAAGAGGCAGTGACAACCTCAGGGCGCACCGCATCCATCCCTTCACTGGGTAACTCCACCTGCACCTCTGATGTCACCCCGCCCGGCAGCTTGCCCTTAACGCGGAGGCAGTAGAAGCTGTGCTCGGCGGAGCCGTGCGGCCGAGAACGGGTCTGGGGGGCGCGGGGGAAGGTGCGGGTGAGGGGAAAATGTAACTACCCTGAGCCACTGCTCAACCCCGCGCACCGGTCCACGCCGCGGTGCACCGCACCGCCGTGTCCCTCTGCCGGCTCTGCTAGGGCCGCTTCTAGTCGCCAGCCTCTGGGTTACACAGCTGTAATTTTGCAGGCTCCGCCCTTCACTTTTTTTTTTTTTTTTTCCTGTTTTGAAGTTGGTTGCTTTGAAAATGATACCTCCTCCACAAGTTCTTAATAACAAATGAATCCTAACCCGCGGCTTGCGGTGATTTTCTGACAGTGACACGACGCAGCATCGCATCGTGCTCCTCCACCGTTTATCTCAAAAATCAGAACGATGTCAGAGCCAGTCAATCTTAGACTACGCAGGGGCTAATCTCAGACTAGAACAGGGGCTGAGAGAGTCACCACTTCATTTTTATAGAAAAGGACATTTAGTGTTGGATTCCTCATCTGCTGTGAGCAGATTCAGAAAACATTAATGTTCAACAAATTTGTCTTCCATTCTAAATATGGACAGATGATGAGGCAGAAAAAGAGCTATGAAATGTTACAGTGATTAGTAACAATGTTCATTTCCAGACTTTCCAAGTATTTTTTGTTTGCTCCGTTGCTTGCGTATCACTGAAAACAATACAATCTTAAAGTGTATGTAAACTACTTAGCTAGGACAGACACCTGGAAGATACTAACTGCCAAATGAATTACTGCCCTTCAACATCAATTTTTAACCCTTTGGCCTCAAACCTTGAAATAAGACCATTATCTGTAGAAAAAGCTTGTAACAAAAGACTTAAAGTTTGTCTATGCATAGACAACTGGGAACTCACATTTTCTAACAGTCTTAAAACTTAGCTTTCCAGCCAAAATTATTTTGGTGGGCTGATGCTACCAAGTGTTGGGGTTTAACCCCAGACCCCACACTCTCCCCAATGAAGAAGGCACATGCATCATCTGACATTGTATTTATTTTTTGAGAGAGAGAAAAAATACAGAAAAATTGATGAAAAAGGACATTTTTTCACTAAAGCTTGCCAACAAGAAGTCATTGTATTATGGTGACATCCATAGACAACACATGTCTCAAAAAGTCAGTGTTTTACTAGGATTTCTATCAGATGACCTGCATAATTACAGGTATGGAAGCCTCTCAAATAGTGCAATTGTTGACAGTAAACATCAGCTACGAATTAAGAAAGGTTATAATAATGGAGAGACATAATTAATACAAATTATAAGGTTGGGTGAGACTTCTTCAAGGCTTAGTAACCCCTGTTGTGACTACCAACACACTGCACAGTGTATGAGCTAAAAGAGGCTACACAAGGGTCTCCACATGCAATTACCAGTGAAGAATCACCAGCAAGTAAACCTCTTTGTATTGAACATTGTCAGAGTTTAACATTGTTTAATATTATGACTGATTAATTGCATACTTGCATTAAAGGAGAGATGACCTGTACCTCAGATAAACATATAGCAATTTCTAGCATTTGAACAGCCTCTCCAGGTGGCCATTAATATTCTAAACTCTGTTGTACATGTACAGAAAGTTAAACATAAGGACTCACACACACACTATTCTGGTATATTGTCGGCTGAGGATAAGGTTCTCCAGTCAAAGTAACAGGATAATTATTTCAATGAAAGATTAAATTTACAATAATTATACAATAAAATACAATTAAATTAAAGCTACAATAAAATAACTACCTTGTTAAAAATTAAGGACTCAATGGATATATACCATGATTAAAAACAGAATTGTTTCAACCAACCAGGGAAAATACACAGAATAAAGGATGTCTTTTTTCTGCATCCATGCCAGATCACTGTCCAACACAGACACAGATAGTAGCACTTTTAGATCTTTTTATAGTTAAAGTCACCATAATAAAAAATTAATACCACACATAGGGATGTGTATGCATTTGCATAATTAGTGCAGAGGAAAGCTAATAATTTTCCATACACTTACCTGTTTTCAGTTAAGGTATGCAGCTGTGTGGCATCCTTTACATAAAAAGAAAAGAAACAACGAATAGGAAAATTGGAAACACAGAGACCTGACAGGACTCACTGAAGTCAACAGCTTTTCATTATCTTTGGACTTTAACATTTTAAAATTTAACTCATTCTGTATTTTTATACCGAGAGCAGTCAACAGACTTATCTTTTTGCCTTGTCATTAAATTTCCACTATTTATTTTGGAGTGGAAATAACAATCATAAACTATGCTTTTTTCAGCTTGAGGCCAGTTTACTACTAATGGCAAAAAAGCCATTTTATATACAATTACAATTTGAATTTAATCCTGAATTTTAGCTAAGTGGAAAAATATGGCTCCATTATAAGCATATTAAGCCCATATCTAGAGTTTTACACTTGCTACCTCTTAGCTTTCAAGAGGAATATAAAATACTGGGTTTATTCTAAATTATTTGTAACCTGCCTGCTTTGATCGATAACTTTCCCTGCATTGTACTGTTATATCACATATCCTGAAGAAGGATCTTAACACTCCTACTCCATAAGGCTTCTTCATGGAAATTTTTGCACTCTAAATCATACTTAAGTTCATGTGATCTTTTGGGCAACACCTGCTTTTTCACTAGGGCAGATGAAGAAGGCAGGACTGAAAGCATCAATTGTTATGAGTAATTAAAGTTTCATCAGGAAGAAACCTTAGTTTCTGTACTACACCAAGAAAGGAATTTTACTGAAAGTCCTCTTTACTTTTGCTGATGGTGTCATATTAAAATATCCTAGCAACATGGAAAAGATATCAAAAATGGGTGTGATTTTTGCTAGAATAAACTGAAACAGAGAGGGGTTAGATTATCAGAACACAATCTGCTCTGAATAAATGTCAAAGCCATTGAATTGTCACTAAATAAGCTTACAGTGGAGAAAACAGGTGTAAAGTACAGTGGGTGTGACCTGTGTTGCACATCTCTGCTGCAATACTTGTGTTAGATACAGAAGCAGGAGGTCTTGCTTTATGTGACAATATTAGCAGACCACCAGGTTTTTGCTGGTGCAGTCTGCTTTGCTTTCTCAGAACTGGCTCTCTATGTCCTAGGCAAGACCTATGGCTAAAGGCAGGATTTATCAGAGCATCTAAATATACCTCAGGCAAGCATTAACTAATTATATACATTCGGCTACATTAGGCTTGCAAACTTTCTGTCAGGACCTGAAAAGGGAAAGAACTGCCTGAAACTGTGTAATTTTTAAGCTTTCACCTCTGAGTGGTAAATTATACATGTCTGCAGCGTGGCTAACAATAAAGGCAGAAGGATTTATACTATATATCCAATTTAAGAGAGCAACTTCAATTCACTCCAATTCCTCTTAATCCCTCAGTTGGTTCAGAGAGGGAGGAGATAGATCACAGAAGCACTAATCTGGTGGTGTGCTTTCTGCCAGGCACAAAAGGCATTACCCTCTGACGCACTGGCAATTGCAATGGGGTGGAATCTTGTCCTCTTTCCTTCCATCCTGGTCTTGAATTTTACATACACTAGGAAATGGAAAAAACCGAGACTGCCTCAAACTAGAATCCCATGAGGACAAAGATATCCTCCATTTTCACACGAGTTAACATATTGTGTTAAAATTAGGCTCCCACACAGTTCTAAATCCAACCACCTAATCTAGTTGAAAACTACCAACTGCCTTGCTCCAACCAGGATTAGTTAACTTGAGACACTTCTGTGTTTAAACTGAGGCCAGAAGTGTGTGTGTACTTGATGCAGACATGAGTACTTGGGTAGCTCAGGTACTGGTCTCTATAGCAGCGGAGATCTCAGTGGAAACCAGCAGCCAAATGTCTACCCAAATTCCCTGACAGATTGTGTTGACCACATGGAGTAGTGTTGCTGCCACTATGAATGGCTCATTTGACCAAAGACAACCAGTTTAAAGTTACCACTGGTAACTTTTCAGTCCCATCTCTGGGTGCAGAAATAACCTTAGTTAGTCCTCAGGTCACATCTTATGCCTTTTTATGACAGAAGGAGGGTTCTGTAGACTTTCAGCTGTGAGATACCACCTGTAATAAAAAGCAAGCAGTGGTGAAGTTATGAGATGGTATTCCCTGGACTAAAATCAGGCATTAAAAGTAGCACTTTTTTTGTTTGTTTGTTTGTTAAGTTTTGAGAAATACTACACAGAAGAATAGGTACATCTGAAGAAAGCACATTACTAGACCTGTGGGCTGTTTTGGGGTTGGGTTTTCTTTTGCCTAGAAAAGGAGTTAGAGCAGCCAATCACAACCACGACTTTCCCATGGGGAAATCCACCCAGAAAAAATAATCTCCCCAGAAAACTCAAATACACGGAGCTATAACATAAAAGCAAACTTATGTAGCATTACCCCCGTAAACCCACCCCGCGCGGGCGTTCCTGTTCCGATCCCGAAGCAGCGGGGCCCGGTGCCGCCAGCCTCCCGGCGGGGCTGGTTCTCCCCTCGGGGCAGGGGGGGGAGGCTCTGGCACCCGCCGCCCCGGGGATCTCCAATCTCTGCCACTCAGGACGGCACTGGGCCCACTCTACTCCAATTACGAGGCGCCTAATTACCTTTTGTCTCGCTTTCGCCGGCAGGGACGCGGAGCCCGGCCACCAGGAAGCAGCCGGCCCGCAAAACGCTCCCTTCCCGGGTGCAACCCAGCCTTTCGGCGGGGCCGCCCCGCCGCCCTTCCCGCCGCAGCCCCATCCGCCCCCGCCAGGCGCGGCTCCCCGGCTCCCCCCGCCGCGACGAGTGTCGCCCCGGCTCTCCGCCCAGACACCCACCCCCTCCGCCGCCTCCGCCTCCTCCCAGAGGCCCCCGGCCCCCTCCTCAGCCGCAGCCCTCCCGACAGCAGAGGCAGCTTCCCGCACCCTCAGGTACGGGCCCCGCTAGGCCTAACGCGGTGGTGGCGGCCCCGCCGGGCGAGGAGGGCGGACGGGACCCCGAGGGCGCCGGGGAGGGATTGGCCAGGCGACGAGGGGAGGCGGGCGGAGAAGATGGCGCCGCCGCCGGCCGCCGCGCTGAGGAGCGGCGCGTGCTGAGGCGAGCGGAGCCGGGCCGGAGCGGGTGGCGGCGGGGAGAGGCCGGGCGCTGGCGGCGAGGCCGGGATATGCGGCAGCGGCTGTTTCCTGTACTGAGGGGGGCTCTACTGGGCTCAGCGCGCCCCTGTGCCGCCCTGGCCTCCCGGTTTTCCCCTCAGAGCCGGCGGCGCAGCTTTCTTGGGTACGATGGGCGTGCGGCAGGGTCTGGGGCGAGGGGGGCCGTGGCAGGTCCCCAGGTTCCTGGCGACGCCTGGAGGGCCGGAGAACTGTTCCTGTCCCCCGCTGTGTTGTATAAGAGGTGGCGGCGCGGCAGGGGTGGGGGCACCTTGTGAGGCCGAAGGAGCGCCTGCCCTGCCCTAGCGCGGCTTCGCCCCCGGGTCTGTGGGAAGCCCGGGGAGCGCGGGCCGCGGAAGCGTGGTGTCGGTGGCGTAGCCCGCGGTGGGGTAGCGGGGTCAGCGGGCCCGTGTGGGTCGGGGAGGCGCCTGCGTTCGGCCCGGCGGGGAGCGCCCGGTGTGCGACGGGGCGGCCGCGCTCCCCTATCACCCTCCGGTGAGGGAGCCGGCCATAGGGCCGTGGCGCGGCTCCAGTTGCCCGGCGGGCTCGCTTTGTTGTTTCTTTTGCCCGCTCCCCTCCGGAAAAAGAAAAAAAAAAAGCCACTCTGGAATTTTCATCTCGCAAAACTTACTGTATTGTCCTAAGCCATAAATGTAAACAAAAGCATGTTGAAATTCTTTAAAAAGAAGTTGCTCTCAGAGTTGCCCGAAGCCGGTGGTGGCACCGGGGGGTGGTGTGTTCCCCCTCCGGCGGAGAGGAAAGAGAGGGAAAGAGACTGAGTTCTGTTCTTTCTTTAACGCTGTATGTGTTATTTCAGTAGCAAAATCTATATTTAGCACTGCAAAAGAGCATCTTTTGGTGGGAAAAAAAAAGTGAGTTATGATGACTCATGCTGTCGGTGCTCCTATGTCAAAATTTGGACGCGCTGTTATTGTTCATAATTGCTATGTGTGCTGCAGTGTTGTAAGGTAATCCGCTGCATGTATCGGGAGTGGGGCTTTTCTCAGGCTGTAGTTTCTCCTGCTATGTTAGTTCTCTTTAAGCGTGTTAATATATGCAGTATTTGGACTTAACTTTATATGTGAGTAAGCCTGTTGTATTTTCATACTGCCTACAGTCGTGATTTAATCATCTGTTCAATTTTAATTGTGAATTAGGATTCACATAAATAATAATGAAATGAGAGCAGGCATAGTGCTTTCATATGATGGTGGGTTTTTTTTAAGATGGGTATAAAAATTAAGAATCTTTTTATGTGTTCTCTGTTTCTGATTTTTGTTCATATTTTTACCTTTTTTTCAGCTTTAGCTTTTTGTTCTCAGGCAATTTTTAACCATCTGCACATCAAGTGGCAAGGTCATTTCTCAATTAGAATCTTCTTTTCATCTAGTGAACAGCATTGAAACTTATCTCTTCTGGTTGGGGAGCCCCTAGAAGGGTTTATATTTGCATGTTGCTGTGCCTGTTTGCTCCCTTTCTCCTTTCTGTCTTCAGTTGCTTGTGAAGCTGTGGCTTAATCCCTGACATTAAATGGTACCTTTGGGAGTTCAATCAAAGTGCCAAGAATGTAATGTATTTTGCAAGTGAATACAAAAGTAGTTCCCTACCCTGTTAGGTCCAGAAGAAAGAGAGAAGGGACAAAAAGTTCATTACCTCCAGTGTTTCACTGAACTGGAAAGTCTTGGACTGGAAGCTAGGAGTCATTGCAGGTTGTTGTAGAAGTAATTTATTAAAAATACTGTCAGGCCATTTGAGAAATCACATGTTGGGTTGATATTTTTGATATATTAATTCTATTGTATTAGATGCTTTTGTAATAATTTTAATATTTTCGTCTTTTAACAAGATAGGAATCAAAAAGCTTGTAATAAAAATGTAGAGGAATCAATTTAATTGGTTCTATTTCTACAGTTATGTATTTGTATGTGTGTTGTCTGTCAATGGGCACCTTTGTCTTCTCTGCTTTTATGATGTCTGTAAGTTGATAAAACATGCTTATGAGATAGTACTGTATATATGCAATAAGGTGATTTTTGATGGAGCTTGTTTGAAAGTTGCTTCGCTGTATCTTTCTACTTAGATCTGACCTTCTGCAGCTTGTTTTTAAAATGAGTCAGAACTATAGTTTGCCTGAACAACAGAAATGGGAAAAAATGCTGTGGAGTTGAGGGTTTACTTGTAGCATTAACAATAAAACTAGAATTGACTTGTCCAAAATCATAAAAGCTAAAATGCAAAATAGGTAAAGGAAGGAAGTCCTGGCTGTTTGTTGAAACACAGGGCTGACTCTCCAAGCCTGCTGGTTGTTGTAGGTGTGTTGGTTGTCAGAGCTGTAGTGTTAGATAAACCATTGCTTTTAACGTGGGATAACCATACTTTTCATGATTCAGAGTCCTAAAGTTCTTTCTGGTTTTGTTGCTAGATAAGATTTTCTTGCCAGTTCTCTCATCTTTCTTGTTGTTATGCAGTGTAACTAAAGTTTTAGTCTCATCTTGTGGTGGTTTTGGTTTTTTTTTTTAATTCAGAAAAATTCACAAATTTTTCTTTCTGAGAGTATAAGACAGATGGTAGCATAAAGTGTTAAGTGAGTTTGCTTTACAAAGAATCTTGGGCAATCTGATGTGCTACTTGTGTATAAAGTGTATGAAATACACATCAAAATCCAGTTAGAATAAAGCATAGAGGTCTCTCCTGTAGCACCCAGTTTTATTTTTCTCAGCATGTGCAGGGCCCTGTGCCAGACACAGACATCGCTGCTGCACTGTGCAAGGCAAAGTGTTGGGGAGAGAGGAAGAGAGGATGAGAACCACTGGCTCACAAGTGTTCAGTGCATAAAGCAATCAGTGGAATTAATGAATGCATTTATGAAGAAAATCTGTAAAATACACTTTGAAGCAGCTGGTCATGTAACACAGAAATTATAGTCTTATCAGTCTTGCTTGTAGCACGCAATTTGAGACTGATGAAAATAACACCAAAATCCTATGCCAAATTTGTGAAATCATTCTGAAGGTCCTAGATCATCATATTGTCTAAAGATTAAAACAAGGTAATTTTACCGAAATTTTAAAACGACTTAATCTCTTAAAAAATGAAGGGCTTCAAAGGCTTTTGGAATTTGCCTGATTTTCAACTGTCTTGTAACAAATTGAAGCAAAGAAATGCTAGGGAAAAATTTAATTTCAATTGTTTTCTATTTCCAATGAACTTGGATAAAACTTGTTTGCCCTGGAGAGTGTGTTCCAATGGATTGTTTGGGGCAATTTTTGAAGAGAGAGGAAAAGTAAGATTTAGAAATTCTAAAAAACCTGTTATCCTTTATTGTGATGTCTGAAAGCAGATTGTATAAAATCCTGCCTTTTTGTTTGATCTTTTTACCCAGTGCTTTGGAAGCTATGGAACGGTCAAGTTCAGGAATGTAGTTTTAGGGCAGTAAATTAGCTTCATAGTATCTTAATTGTGTATCTCATCCTGTTTGAGCAACACAAAACTCTTGAAAACACACGTCATTTTACTACTCAGTCAGGTTACTCCACTAGGGCCTGGTCTTACCTGTGAAGCTCCCAGTGCTCTTGTTTTTGCCAAGTCCACACATGGCATTGTCTCATTAATGCTGCTGTTTTTCTACTATCTTTCCCATATGACGCTCTGTGGCTGTGTTGGCAGTGGGACCTGGGACAGACCAAGTTTTACAGTGGTGCATGAGGAGCTCTAGGAGTTGGACATGTCTGGGAAAGCAAGGTGGGCATCTGCCCTGGCCACCATCCTTAGGGGGAAATTTTCCGAGTCAGTTACTGACAGAAAGCTGCAGATCAAGGTTCCGAAAATGTCTTAATTGTAGTGACACTTTCAGATTTTTTTCAAAATTAACTACATAACAAAAACCTTATAAATATTTATCATCCTCAGACTTGCCCAATATGGCATGATTAGTTCCTAATAACTTGGTAGCACTGATTAAATCATTGCAGGTCTTTATAGTTGGAGCTTTTGTGTATAAAGTAGTATGCTGAATTTCTGATGAGTTTAAAAGTGATAAAACATGTTAACGTTCTGAGCTGTCTGTCTACTTCTGCAGCCTGTCTGCCTGCGTGTGCAGCATCAGGAATGTGTTGGGATCTTAAACATTCTCTAGCTTTGTGACAAGTCAATTCAGAGAAGATTGATGCTTTATGGATGTTGAATCATGTGAACTGTTTCAATCTCTAAATGTGTGAAAGAAAGCCTGCTAGATTTGTCTACAGATGAACCTGTAAGAGTTATGGATAGTCTCCTGAAGTGTCCCTTATGGGGCTGAATCGATTCAGTTATTGTTTGTTGGTTTTGTGTTGGTTTTTTAATTTTTTTTTTCCTTATTACACTCCTAGTAACAGAACTTAGTAAAAACATTTGTCTAATTTTAGGAAAAAACCTGTACTGCTAATGGTTTAGTCCAAAAAAAAAAAATCACTTGTATACTACAATTAATTAGAGAACTTGTGAGGAGGTAGGTTGTTGATTGACTTACTGCTAACATCCCTGTCACATCCGGGGATGTCACAATGCCATTGAATTCTACTGCTATCCTGAGGAGACGTATGTGCAGAGAGAAGGGGAGGGGTGAAAGCCTGTAGAAGAATGGAGATTTATTTTATCATTGCAAAGCCCTGCAACTGAAGAATTTCATGGCCTCCTCCAGAGGGCTGAGTCCAGAGCCGTTGGTTGTCCCTGTTAGAGAGGTGGGGAAGCACACGGCTCTTCTTCCGCTCCGGGCTCCGGCAGTTGAAGAAACCTGCCTGTAAGTCTCTGAGAGCTGAAACCAAGGTGGATCAGTAAATAACACAGAGAACAAGGCATCAGTGGAGGCTCCCTACAGGACAGAGCAGAGAGAGCTCAACAGAGGGTTTGCCTCACTCTGGCAAAAGGGAGGCAATTAGGTTTGGAATGGGGGAAAAAAAAAAAAGGGGGGATATTAATAAAATACAGAACTTGGAACAGGTGCAAAACATGAGATTGAACATTACTGTGGTCTAATAGTTCCAGAGGCACAGAACTTGAGTAACAGTTGTATTGCAGTCAGCCCATCAGGTGTATTCAAAAGACAGGTGAAATGTGAGTTGAAAACGAGGAGCAGTTCAGATCCTACAATACAAGGCTTCAAGTCAGTAGGTTGCAACAGCCACGTGTGTCCACAGAAGCAATTTGGGTTCAGCTGCATAAAAGCTCCAAGCAAACCCCGAATTTTGAGGCAACTGATACAAACTGAGAGCAAGTGTCAAAGTCTGCTGAGCTGGTGTTTGTTGCCTTTCCTCTGGTTACTGTGAGCTGATGGGAGTTTGCAGCCCTTCATCTGGATCAGACCTGCGTGCCAGCATTTCACTTAAATACGGACAGCCGGTCATGGCAAAAAAAATCTGAAAAGCACTTTGGAGTTTGTGCTTTGGGGGTCATATTTTTATTAGCTAGTTACATCCTTGTGTTGAAGCAACCCTCAGGAGTTTCTGGTAATTGGTTTTCAAATGTGATCCTTTAATTGTTCAAACACTGAACTCAGATTTGACTACACTGGCTAATTATTAATTAAAGTAAGTTTACAAAAATAACTTTGAAAGATTAAAATAGTTAGGCAGAATCATACATCACTTAATCCTGCTATGTAATACTCTGTTTGCAGGTGGAGCCTTGCTGGTTCCAAGGGGCTGCCTTCCTGGAAAACATTACAAAAACGGGGCCTCAAAGAACAGAATATAACTTCACTTCAAAGTGCTATAATTAATTTAAAATTCAGCATCTGTTTTAGCATACTTTTATTGTACAAGTGAGGTAATTATGGTGAGGAGGAAGAATGTTTATATTTCATAGTAAAATTGAATAGTGACATTGCTCTCAGTTGCAACATCCCCATTCTTTTTTTTTTTGTTTCTACCTTTGTCATCTTGCCACCTGTAATTTTTGAGCCGGTGGAAGAATTCCCAGTGTCACAGTAATGCTTTGTATTTGTTCCTGCTGTCTTTGCTTCTGTTGCTTCTGTTTCATGAAAGTAGCATGACAGTATTTCTTCTAATGATGTTTTTATTAGGATATTAGCTCTTCAATAAACACAGCATCTAGTTTGTGGGTGAATTTCTTTGCTACTGACCATAAACATTGAATGCTAACTATAGCGACAGCGTAGCAAGCAGATACAGTGCATTGTATTTCAGGACAGCATCTGAACACAAGTTTAGAATTAAGCTACTTTTCAGAAAACTACAAGAAGTATAGAATTCTTTCTGTTCCCATGACTTTTTTTCCTATCACCAAAAGTAGTTCTATTGTCAGTAAGTGCTTTGTAGTGTTTTAGGATCCTTATGTGTAAGAATGGAACATGGTGTTTATTGTTATAAAGAAGTTGCATTTAAGAGAACTTATGAGTTGCACAGAAAAGCACTCATGAGAGAATGTTTAATATTATGTCTTACAGTTTACTCCTTAAGAAAAATTCATTGTATGCATACTCTGTCTTAAGTGAAATTTTCTTTTGTAGCTATTGTATTGTAGTAACAGCACTGTGAGGAAGGGTGCTTAGGCAGAAGTTTCAAGGTCTTGTTCTTTTGATGGAATGCCTTCCAGGAGTGTTGTGTTAGTTGGTCTGTTCTTGCTTTTATACAAGTTGTCTGGTGCTACAATTTAGTTTGCAGGGAAATAATTGTGAGTTATTCACGCAAACCCATTTGCAGTGGAAGAGAATGTTGTTGTCATAGTGCCCATTGAAGTAACAGTGAAGGTGGAGGTACAAGTTTAGGTCTTTGGTTTGAAGGCTTAATTACTAATTTTGACTTTTTGAAAATTGTAGGTTTTTCCTGTACTGAAATTTGATTACCAAGCTGGAAGTAGCCTATGAAGGAGGCAGAAATAGGGAATGATAATAAAACGGAGGTGTACAGCTTCACAAGACATCAATTGAAATCTCTTAAGTTTTCACAGAATCTGTGTAAGTTGATGAATCACATGGAAAAAATGAGTCATCTGAACAAACAGTAAAGGTCTGTGCCTTAGTGATGTGGTATATAAATAATAAGGAGATACCAGATGACAAGGAAGTTGTGTAACATTTAAAAAATAAACAAAACACAAACAAACACACACACCCCAACTTGCAAAGTTTATTGTATATATGCATCTTATGATAAACAACTAGTATCTTAGTGAGATGGAATATTTTAGCTGAAAAAACCAAGTGGTAGGTGTTCCTTAGCAGATGTGAAATCAGGAGATCCAGAGACCTCTTTGCTCTCCTACATGCTTATATTTGTCAATCCAATAGAATTGTGTGCAAGTGAAAGACAATAAGGAACAGTTCAGTTACTGATTTTCATCTATGGAAACTAGTATCTGCTCTTACTTCTTAAATTTTACACAGTATTTTAAGTTTAATAGAGTATTTCTACTTAGGAGTATGAATTTCAAACAAGAGGCATAATTTAAATCATAAGCATGGATTATGTTGGTGCTGGTGATGCAGAGAAACATAGATATTGCTGTACTTGGAGCATTAGTTTTGAATGGTATCCGCACTTTTTCAGAGAGCGGAAGCCTATAGATCTTCCAGGCAGGATTACCTTGAGTGCATAAAACTAGTGGAAACTAGATTAAACTAGTGGATAAAAGACAAGTTTAAATTAGAGTGTAGACATTTAAATTCAGCATTTTAATTGCTGTTTAGTGATTACGTTTGGCTGCAGCTTTTTTAAAAAAGTAATTCATAGTGTGAAAGCTATGTTTTACTAGTGGAAGTGTTTCCTTCTAAAATGCGTTGAGCTGCATATTTTAAAAAGTTACTTCATATTGTTTATGGCTCATGCTTAGAGACATTCAGATTCTGATTATTCAGTGTCACTTTCTGTGCTTCTATTTTTTTTATTTGGATTGTAATTCTCGTTTGTAATTTCATATAAGAGTACATAATAATTTAAGTCTATTTAGAAGTTCCAAAGTAATCTTTTATTTCAAAAGTATTCAAAATCTAATGCTTGTTTCACTGGTTTTATTTTTTTTAACAGTAATATCTTCTTTAGTTAACACATGCATCTCCTTCCTCAGGCATAAATCCAGTCGTATACAAACTTTTACTCTGCTGCAGGTAAAATCTTAATTTTTCTGTTTTTGAAACACTGTTTTTCACTGTTTAGACATTAATAATTCATAATTCACATCATAATTCACTGTAGACATTATGTTCATAAACTTTCTATTAGTAACATGCTGTTACAAATGAGCAACATTTATCAGCAACATTATAATATGTAATACCAACACTGGTGACCGTGCATCTGCTGGCTTGAAGTTGGATATTTTTATACCATAGAATCACAGGAATAAATGGCAAAAAGATAATCCAGAGGGAGAGTAGCTTGCAGAACTGCTTCCCGTTTTGAGAATGATACGGTATTTTAGGAAGGAGATTTCATTAGCTGACTTGCTCTTCTGTTTGTAATTTTAAACTGTAAATAACATACATAATCAGATTTTACTGTCCAAAATTGTTGTGTATTTGCTAACACTGAGTATCCGGTCGATGAGTAACTAGAGAGCTGGTTCATGGCATGACTGAAGAGCAGAAACAAGAAGCGTGTTTGAGAGCTGCTCAGTCATTCGTGTTCCACATGCCATGTGCTCTCAAGGGTTGTATGTGGCCTTAAAACTTGGATGAATTTCCTTGAACCATACAACCCGCCTGAAAATGGAAAAGTTAGTACTGTGAAACTCTTGTTATGTCTGTGATACCGACAGACCCTGCAGAATTTCTCATGCCTCTTGTGTGTATTGTGGTGGGAAGTTAGTCATATTTTAATTTCTTTCTAAATGCCATATGGCAAGCAACATTTGACCCTAGGAGAAGATTGAGGTTAGTTGGTACTATATATATATATATATGTGTATATATATATGTATATATATATATATGTATATATTTATAACGGGCCTCCTAAAACCCTTCCTGTAAAACAGGGTTAGAATTCAGTGGCTGAATTCGTTCAGTGCATTCAGTGACAAGAATGCACCACATGGTTGGCTCAGAGCATAGTGCTCTCATTTCCAGTTTCTGGGGGCTGCTTATTCAGTTTTGTGTGTGTATGTGTGGTTTGTTTGGGACTTTTCTGTGTTGGTATTTCAGGTGGTTATTTTTTTTCATATGCAGCCAAGTGGTTCCAATCTGCCTCTCCAAATTTCCAAGTCTGAATGTCTCACCTTTTCAGTAGGCATTTAAAAAAATTGAATAACCAGTTTGTACTGTCAGAATCACACTTAGTTTCTTAGCACTTCAAAATTAAAGAAGCATGTCTTGTAGCATGTCTGTTAGACTGTCTCACATGCTTAAATTACTATTAGTTTATTTCTGTTCGGCATGGCAATTCTGCAGTGTGTTTATATTTTTATGGCAATGTTATAAATGGTGTCTCCCCTTCTTGCTGAGTGTACAAATCCAGTGACTTATTAGTAAAATTCTGTTTGTCTAACAATTGCAAAGTTACAATGTTCAAAATATAACCAGCAATTCAGATACATTAAATACTTCCCTGAAGCCTGAAAGATTACTTATGATAGCAATGTGTGCTTCACTTCGTTTCTATCGTAGTTGAGTAAGGGGATGATATTGATATTTCTTTACCAAGTTATTTTTGTAATTACTGTTAGTATGAAACTTGAAACGTTCACTAACATGATCTACAATTCTATCATGTTGCTTGGTCTTAAGGGTTCTTTTTGGTTTGTTTTAACGATATCTCTTAGGATTTGAACTATACTTTTAGGCCAGTTCTGTGAATTCTACACAGAACTAAATTTGCTGTCAGTATCATCCAGTATTCTTTACCATAACACTAAAACACTAGAAGGGTTTAAGTATGAATAATAAATTAAGTTTGTTCTGTTTTCTTTTAGGTCTCAGAAAGAGACAGACAACAAAATGAATAATCCAGCTATTAAGAGAATAACAAATGAAATTATCAAATCACCTGAGGATAAGCGAGAATATCGTGGACTGGAATTGGCAAATGGCATTAAAGCTCTTCTCATTAGTGACCCAACCACAGATAAGTCTTCAGCAGCACTTGATGTGCACATAGGTATTTAATGCATGTTGTATTCATTGTGTCATTAATAAAAATGCTTTAAGTTTTGTTATCTAAAATTGCAAATAAGCTGACAGGACTGGTATCCAGTTGTCAGCCTAACCTTTTGTTGTAATTTAGAGTTCGTTTAATTCTTTGACATGTCAAGTTGAAAATTATTAGAGCTAATTAAATTCTCTTATTGTACTATGTGTTTACTCAAGTGTAGCTCAGTCAGTAGAAATACTTCTTTTAACCATTAAGTTTTGTGCTATGAAAGATCATTTGTAAAGCAAAGAAGGGGTGAGTGTAAGTGCAATTCTTTAGACAGCTCCATCTGTCATATCAGACTTTTTTTTTTCCTTCATGTTGAGTTGTTGATGTGTAGAGGTGAGAAGATGCTGTAGTGCTGGAGGAGTTGAAGAGACACTCCTTAGCTCTAATGATGCTTAAATGTGCAAAGGGAAATATTTGAAATAGAAAGAGAAGGCAGTTACTTTGACTCTTTGGAATAATGTAAGACTTCTTATTTCTGAGGTATTTCTCAAGCTTGCATAGCTTCTCAGTTGCTTGGAAAGTATGATGTATGCACATACTGCCTGAGCATCCTTACTCATTACCTGAGCATCCTCTTGCTATGTTTGTAGTGGGGAGCTCTTGCTGCTATTGGTGTTAAGACAGAAGTAGCAGAGTACCTTTGGAAAATTATGGCCTTTTTGCTTATGGAGATGGCTGTTACTAATCATTAAATAGTCCAGAGAATCCCACGTGAGGTTTTGTCAGGTACTCTGACAGTAGTAGCCAACTGCAATGTCTGGTTCTTGCCCGTGTACTGGAGGAGCTGTGTCTGTTGTCTCCCTGTCCTCCCACTGCACGTGGTTGTGCACTCCAAAGGGCTGCCAGACATAAACTTCCACCTCTCTGGTTTCTGTCCTTGCACCTCATTATGGTTGTGTACTCTGTCCACCTTCATACCAACTCTCTGGTCATCAGTAGCTGCTTGTGTTCAGGCAATTACAGGTTATCACTCGTCCTATAAACCACAGGGTAAATACCTCCTTAATTGCGGTTGGTAGTTGCCGCCTCTAAACACAGGGCAGTTATTAAGGTCAAGTTATAGAAGTCAGAATGTTGTGATCTGCCAGTTCTTTACAGATTGAGTCATGGACTTCAATTGAAAAATTGTCTCTATAAGGCGATGCAGACTTATCTGGAGAGGCAATCTGAGACACTAATTGGTTCAATTACTCATTCTACTATTTTTTTCTTCAAGATTGAGTTTAGTTGACTGTCTGCTTTCATCTACAGAATTGATACAATTGCCTGAGGCAATATACTGTAATATAAAGCGCTTTAAAAGACTTTATTTTTTAGTATTGCTTTTTATGAATGGTTATGTGAAATTTTGCCTTCTACAGGTTCCTTGTCTGATCCCCCCAACATTGCTGGGCTTAGTCATTTTTGTGAGCATATGCTGTTCCTGGGAACCAAGAAATATCCAAAAGAGAATGAGTATAGCCAATTTCTTAGTGAGCATGCTGGGAGCTCAAATGCTTTCACGAGTGGAGAACATACCAACTATTACTTTGATGTGTCACATGAACATCTAGAAGGTGCACTGGACAGGTGAACGCTTTTTATTTTATATTTAGTTTTTTGTTATATAGGTACTTGAAATTATGTAAAAGTGTTTTTGTTTTATGCTATTTGAAATTGTGTAAAAATGCTGGTATTTTTTTTAAATAGTCTTATCATTATGATATCAAAGAAAGGGTTGAGAGCACTATTTTTTGTTAAAAATTATACCAATGCTTTTCAGTTCAAAAGTTTTGCTCAGATTTTTTCAGCTAGGAGAGTTCTTTACTGAGGCAGAATTCTTAAAGTTCAAAGGTTGTGTTACATTTAATATTTTTTGAGATGTGTGATACAAAATATGATCATGAGCTTAGGCATACTCTGTATTATCAAATACTATGCTTCCCATAGGATGCTTATTTCACTGACAGCAAAAGAAGGATGAAGTCTAGAAGTATATTAGGATGCCTTTAGTAAAGGAACTCACTGAAATCTCTGCCTTTTGTGGGAGGGGACAGAAACTGAATGGTGTGTAGTCAGTGAAGTAAAAAGTGAATTGGATATCTGATAAGGCTGATTTGATTTGCGAGATTAAGAGCCTCTTGCAGCTAAACCTCAAAACAGTGGAAAATTTCAGGATATGAATTATGATACAAGGTCCCTGATCCTTGTAGTACCTTATATAATGAATATATTGTTGTCTGCATTTATAGATAAAGGAAATGAGAAACATAATCAGTGTCAAAACTGCTACAGAATTTGTAAGTTCTGAATTAAAAAAATAATAATTAAAAATTATATATAATTATATATAATTATAATATTATATATATAATATATAATATTAAAAAAATAATAATTAAAAAAAACCCCTGCTGTTTTCAGGAGATGAATACTTCTCTGTTACTGTTTATGTATGGTACTCTTGACTTGAATTAAATTTTTTCTGTTCAGATTTGCCCAGTTTTTCTTGTGCCCTTTGTTTGATGAAAGCTGCAAAGACAGGGAGGTGAATGCTGTTGATTCTGAGCATGAGAAGAATCTGATGAATGATGCCTGGAGATTGTTTCAATTAGAGAAGGCTACTGGAAACCCAAATCATCCCTTCAGTAAATTTGGAACAGGTTTGTCAGAATGTAATTATCCATCCACTGGAGTTCTGTGTAACATACATAGTATTACTGTTTATATAAAATGGTTAAAGACAGACTGAAACAATTCCGTCTTTTTCTTCTCCATACACGTTTATTATGGTGCTTTATCACATTTTCCACATGGTAGACCAAACAGAGCTAGACAAAAACATAGGAAACAGAATGATCCAAGACTTGCCATACAGTGATGAAGCATCCTTTATGATTCTGATAATTACTGCAGTGAATGCTATTTTCCAATTACTGGATTTATCATTATTTGGTGCTGTTAAGTCTTTGTGCATAACAAAGTAAATGAACTGTGTTTAAATTGTTGTTGGCCTCGTGCTCTTTTTGCTAACCAGTGTTTCATTAGGACTAGATGACAGTGACTAGGCTGAATCATAAGGATCAGAAAAGTAATGTGAAAATTACTGAGTAAGAATATAACAAGAAAATCTTAAGTATAAGCCACAACAGTAGTAGATGGATAGATAAAGTGGCCTTGGACAAATCCCAATCTTATGGATGTAGGTTTTTTTCAGGCTTTGTTATTCACAGAATGCGCAGTAGCAATATGAAGTAAAGACCCCAAAACCTCAATTTAAAAAGCATTAAGATACCATAGTTATGGTCAAAACCACAAATGTTTGATGCTCTGGCGGAAGTTTTAATATTTTTTTTTTTTTCCTCATAGAAGTTCTTTTCTACAGTAATTTATATTTGAAATTGTCAAAGCAACAGGGCTATTAATTTGCACAGTGCACTGTTTAATCTTTGAGCATGGTTGTGTTTTGTGGCTGGGTCTCTTTGCTGGATTAATAGTTGAAGCAAATATTGGCTACAGTATGTTAAGGTGTATCTGTGATTGTAGGATTTGCACGCTGGCTGTACGTGCGTAGCAGGCGTGCTGTCCCTATCCTTCCTTTCTTGCTGGTTTTCCTATAAACACACAAGTCAACTTTTCTGCTACATTTTCTCGCCATATTCTTTCTCCTCAACCCTTGCTTTCTTCCATACCTGGCCTGGTTGTGGTTTAAGGGAGTTACTGATCTCAAAGTTAACAGAGTATTAGTATATAATTAAAGTATATTCATTTAATATACTAGGTTATAATTTCTGGCATCATGTGCCACAAATATTTTCACGCTGTGATTCCTGTGACAGGAGTCTGTATATGGGAGTAAATGTACCAAAGAAGTGTCTACTCCAAATATGCCAAAAAAGAATCTTCTTCTGAATTAGAGCCTGGGCTTGCTTACATTGCTTCAAAATAACCCATTTAAATTAGAAAGATTATTTTTGAAGGCTAAAACATCATTCTTTAGGAATGTGCAGATTGAGAGTGGAAGTATTTATTGTCTCAGCTGATAACTGGATCAATGCTGTCTCAGCTTACTTATTATACATAGTAATTATTTTAAAAATTATTGTCCACCTGGAGGGAAGCAGACTTATTAATTTATTTTTACCTTTTCGATTTGTAAATGCATAAACATTAAGTTTTGTTAACTTTTTTCTTTTTTATATTGCAGGAAACAAACTCACTCTGGAAACTAGACCAACCAAAGAAGGAATAGATGTAAGACAAGAGCTATTGAAGTTCCATTCTACTTATTATTCATCAAATTTAATGGCTATTTGTGTTTTAGGAAGAGGTGAGTTTTGCTTTGTTGGTTGAATAAGACTTTGCATGTATTTTGTTTGAAGAAAATGAAGCGTGTGCAAGTGTCTGAAAATCTACAGAAGGGGGTAAAAAAAGTAAAACTTTTACAGACTGACCTAACATAATTTTATGTTTAGTGAAGTCTCCCAAGCAACTTGCAATCTGTTTGTGTTTATAAGCTTACAACAGAAAAAATAAGCTGAAGGTTTTAAATCCATTATCAAGTCAGCAGTTGCTGTCATCATATGTTTGTCTGATGCAGATTGACACTTCTGGTTTCAGGCATTGGGAGGGCTTTTGATACTGTTTTCGTGTTCTAGACTTCCACTACAGAAATGTCCGCTTTCCACTCTGGAAAATGACTAGTAAAACCACCTAAATTCAGGATTTTAGCAAGAATTTTTGTATTTTGTAGTAAAAAAAATCCACATGTGCTAAATTGCAGAAATGCTTGTATGGGAACAAATTTTAAGACTATTTTCTCATATTATTGATATTGATGAAAGGTTTTTTCCATAATCAAATTCCTTCAGTGTAAGTTACCCTTGTAAATATCAACGTAAAGCTCGAATTCGTATTTTGCTGACATGGATAAAAATAGCGGTCTTTAATAGAATTACATGCAGGTCGCAACATTTTATTTTACAGTGACCCATCTTGGTTTGCACTGTTTGGGTTTTCTCTCAGTGCGGTGTAGAAGCATACCTGTGTTGGGCAGGGAAGATTCCACTTCCTCAATTGAATTGGGATTATTCTGACTAACACGATGACTGCTTTTTCAAATTTTTCATGGATTAAGGTTGTACTTTGAGACATCCATTAAACACTCAGTTTCTTCTTCAGTGCTCACCCTTGAAAGGCGTGTGCTAAAAAACTTGACTGATGAATCTTTCTTATCTTATTCTCACTTTGAGAAGTGCTCCAAAACACATTTCTTTAAGCAGATAGCTATTTTGAAGGCAGTATTTCAGCTGAAGCAGTATAGGTCAATTTAGGTGAGTTCAGGCACAACATCAAATTCTTTCTGCAAGTGCTTTTTGTCTTGTGTTTGGAGGGTCCATGTAGACATGGACTGACACTAGAATGGATGTAAAAGTAGAAGTGCTTAAAGATGTCATGGATATGTGTGCAGTTTTGAGGTGCTGAGCACAGAGGACCCTGGCTCACAGTGTGCTCGAAGTACTGAAGGTGAACTGAGGCTGAAGAAAATCCAGGTTCTGGCAAAGGTGCTTTGGCTCTGGAATATTTGCAGCTGTAATTCCATGTCCCTTAGGCTTCTCGTGGAATCTTTATTTTTGTAAATGTTCAACATCTGACATGTCTTTCCTTCAGTTTCAGCTTAGATTCATCAGTAAAATTTAAAGATTTTTTTTCTGGTTACGGGATTTATTTTAGTCATGGTTGAAGCCTTGTTTTAATAAGCATACTGCTTATAGCACATTATAGTTCAAAACTTCAGTATTAATATAGATTTCCTTTCTGAAATTAATCTTCAGCATATCATTAAAATTACTTTTCTGTATAATTCATGTCTTCCCCACAGAATATACAAAATACAAATTTGCCAGAGTCTTCAGATAATGATTATGCTTTTTCTAATGTTTCTGTTTCCTAGAATCCTTGGATGAGCTGACTTGCTTAGTGGTAAAGTTATTTTCAGAAGTAGAGAATAAAAATGTCCCTATACCAGAGTTTCCTGAACATCCTTTCCAAGAAGAACATCTCCGGGTACGTATAGAGATACATCTGCCATCACAAGTACCCTACATGATACTTCTTATGTTTCAGTCATACATTGTGCACTTTTGTATCAGTGTCCCTGTTAAGTTTTTCTTGATTTTCTACCCATCTTTCCATGCTGTGTAGAGTATAGTTCTGTGTAGTTTATAATACAGGTTGTACCTTTGGTTGCAGCTGTAAGCAACCGGGGGATAATTAGTTATCTTTTTGCTTGCATCATGAATGGCTAAAGAGTTACCCTAAGTTTTACATACCTTTACTTTTGAGATTTTCATAGAATCATTTATGGATTGGAAAAGATCGAGTCCAACCATCAGCCCTACTCTCCAATGTTCTCCCCTACACTATATCCCCCAGCACCACATCTAAACAACTCTTCAACACGTCCAGAGATGGTGACTCGACCACCTCCCTGGGCCTATTCCAATGCCTGACCACTTTTTCTGAAAAATTTTTTCCTAATGTTCAGTCTAAACCTACCCTATTGGAGCTTGAAGACATTCCCTATTGTTCTGTCGCTAATATCCGTGAGAAGAGGCCAGCATCAACCTCTCTACAGTGTCCTTTCAAGTAGTTGTAGAGAGTGATGAGGCGTCCGCTCAGCATCCTCCTCCTCAAACTAAACAGTCCCAGCTCCTTCAACCACTCTTCATAAGATTTATGCTCCAGGCCCTTTACCAGCTTTGTTGCCCTCCTCTGTATCCACTCCAGCACCTTGATATCTTCTCTTGTATTGATGTGCCCAGAACTGGGCCACACAATACTCGAGGTGTGGCCTCACCAGTGCTGAGTACAAGAGGGCAATCACTTCCCTACTTCTGCTGGTCACACTGTTTCTAATACGAGCCAGGATGCCATTGTCTTTCTTGGCCATCTGGGCACACTGCCAGTTCATATTCAGCTGCTTGTCAATTAGAACCCCCAGGTCTTTTTCTGCCAGGCAACTGGCAGAAAAAGTCTCCAGCCACACTTCCCCAATCCTGTATCTATACACAGGGTTATTGTGGCTCAAGGGCAGGATCTGGCACTTGACCTTGTGGAAGCTCATACCATTAATGTTGGCCCAATGATCCAATCTATCTAAGTCTCTCTGTAGAGCTTCCCTATCCTCATGTGAATCTACACTCCTGCTTAGCTTGGTGTCATCTGCAAACTTGCTGATAATAAACCCTATGTCCTTATCAAGATCGTCAATAAAGATGTTAAGCAGAAATGGTCCCAACACTGACCCCTGAGACACACCACTTGTGACTGGCCACCAGCTGGATTTAAGTCCATTGAGCACCACTCTTTGGGACCTTCCAGCCAGCTAGTTCTTGATCCAGCGGATCGTATGCTCATCCAGGCCGTGCGCAACCAGTTTTTCCACAAGAATTCTATGGGAGACAGTATCGAATGCTTTTTGAAAGTCTAGGTGTACAATATCCGCAGTCTTTCCCTCATCCAGTAATCAGGTCATCTTGTCATAGAAGGAGATTAGGTTCGTCAGGCATGACCTGCCTTTCATAAACCCATGATGACTAGGCCTGATCCCCTGATTGTCCCTTATGTGGCTTGTGATGGCACTCAAGATGACCTGTTCTATGACCTTCCCTTGTATCAAGGTCAGACTGACACGTCTATAGTTTCCTGCGTCATCCTTTTTGCCTTTCTTGTAGATGGGTGTTAACGTTTGCCACTCTCTAGTCCATTGGGACCTCCGCAGTTAGCCATGACTTCATGGAAAGTGGCTTGGTGAGCATGTCTGCCAACTCTTTCAGCACTCTTGGGTGTGTAGCCCATCTGGTCCCATAGACTTGTGGCCCAAGCGGCTTAGCAGGTCACTGATCTCTTCTTCTTTAATTGTGATGCCCTCATTCTGCTTCCCCTTCCTGTCTCCTAGCTCGTGAGGCTGGGTATCCAGGGAACAGCCAGTTCCACTACTAAAGACTGACACAAAGTAGGCTTTGAGCACCTCATCGTTTTCCTCATCCTTCGTGACTATGTTTCTCTCTGCATCCAATAAAGGAGGGAAATTTTTCCCAATCCTCCTTTTGTTGTTAATGAATTTATAGAAACATTTTTTTATTATCTGTAACGGCTGTAGCTAGGTTGAGCTCTAGTTGCGCTTTAGCTCTCCTAATTTTCTCCCTGCATAGCTTCGCTACATCTTTATAGTCTTCATGAGAGACCTGCCCCCTCTTCCAAAGGTCATAGACTCTTTTGTTGATATTTTGTTGATGTATTTGTAATAAAATGTGTGTGTGTGAAGGGAACATGATACTTACTCCTGAGACTAATAAAACAATGAGTTTCGTTTTGTTTATGGATCTCCTTGTTTATTTTCCCCCTCAGCAACTTTACAAAGTGGTACCTATTAAGGACATTAGAAATCTTTATGTCACATTTCCTATACCAGACCTTCAGAAGTACTATAAATCAAACCCTGGCCATTACCTTGGTCATCTGATTGGGCATGAAGGCCCAGGGAGTCTTTTATCAGAGCTTAAAGCCAAAGGTAAGTCCTCTGAAGTTAGAAAATCAAAAAGTAATTTATTACGCGTTTTTTTAAAGCTTAGCTGCATTTCAATAAAAATGACCTTTGTGTATAAAGTTTAAAGCCCCCAACTGTTTGAGTAATTTGAGTTGTAAGTTGTTTTGTGCTTTATTTTTGTTTCTGTGGTGCACTGTGACTACTGAGACTATTATTTTTTGTACTCCCCTTTATCTGTTCCTGTTCAGAGACAGTTGTATAAACCTCAGAATGATTTTGTCTGTGTTTTTTCACTGACTTAGAGACTACTGTCAGGTCTCTTAATGTCTGTAAGACTATAAGAAGGTATTTTTCGCTATTTTTCTTTATATTACTGTGTTACAAACAGAAATAAATTACCCGGTAATCAAATGATCTTGAGTCTGTCATATCACTCTGAGCACAAAGTTGCATAGGTCTAACCTGTGTTGTGTTAACTTGCACTGTTGCTGTAGGCGTTAAGGAAGAGAAGAACATGTAAAGTAGTCAAACTGTAAAAAGGAAAAAAAAAAGTAATTTAATGCTGCTGAGGCATCCGAAAAGTAGCAGCAGTTGTTACAGATTTGTCTATGTAATATATTTTTTTCTTTGATTTCATAGGATGGGTAAATACCCTTGTTGGGGGACAGAAAGAAGGTGCTAGAGGTTTCATGTTTTTCATCATTAATGTGGACTTGACAGAGGAAGGGCTTTGTAAGTTAAGCACTTTATATGTGTTCCATGTTGTTCCTGATCTGAGGGGTTTGTTTTTGTGTCCAAAGAGATTATTGGTGTTTATGGCTTGAAAGCCAATTTATTTTAATTGTTTTCTGTGTTTAGATCCTCTCCTATGCTAACGTACTTCATCTAACATACTTCATACTTCATCTAACATCTACTTATTAATACGATTTAGGCCTGAATTAAACTATATTATAAATCAATATATTAACACAAGATGTGTTCAATGCAGTTTTCAGCATCAGCTAGGCACCTAAACTCTTATCTTAAATTCACATCCGAGAAAAACTTGTTTAGCTTTGCCAGTGGGATTGCATATGTACTTAAATGTTTTGATGTATCGGAGTAAAATCTTACATATTTGTGTTCATCAGAGTTTTTTTCTTTGTGCAGAACTGAGTGAATTATTAAGCAAGTATTTTTTCTTTCCAGTGCATGTTGAAGATATTATTTTGCACATGTTTCAATATATTCAAAAACTACGTACAGAAGGACCTCAAGAATGGGTTTTCCAAGAGTGCAAGGTACAGTGATTGAAACTTGAAATATGTAGTGGCTGTATTTTTACAAATTGTTAGATTATAAATAAAACCAGATTCCTTGGCTTTGGAAATAGCTTTTATTAATCACATGGTAATTAAGGTTAATTTTGAAGGTGCAACGTGACACAAATGACAAGTACATCTGGAATATATTGTCTTAATGTAGATGTGAAATGCTCTCATAGAGATAGGAATTGACATTTTATGATAGCATAATGGAGTTGAAGGAAGAAGCATCTTACCCTGTTTACAAGGACTTTGCATAACTATCACAGAATGGTAGGGGTTAGAAGGGACCTCTTGGAGATCATCTAGTCCAACTCCCTGCCAGAGCAGGGTCACTCAGAGCAGGTTGCACAGGAACACGTCCATGTGGGTTATTGAATGTCTCCAGAGGAGACTTCACCCCCTCTCTGGGCAGCCTGTTCCAGGGCTCTGCCACCCTCACAGGAAAGAAGTTTTTCTTCACGTTGAGATGGAATTCCCCATGTTCCTGTTCATGCCTATTGCCCCTTGTCCTGTCCCCAGGCACCACTGAATAGAGCCTGGCTCCATCCTCTTGCCACCTGCTCTTAAGCTATTGGTCAGCATCAATGAGGTCCCCCCTCAGTCTGCTCTTCTCCAGCTTAACAGCACCAGGTCCCTCAGCATTTTCTTATCAGAGAGATGCTCCAGTCTCTTGATCATCTTCGTAGCCTTTTGCTAGTGTCTCTCCAGCAGTTCCTTTTCTTGAACTGGGGAGCCCGGTGCTGGACCCAGTGCTCCAGATGTAGCCTCACCAGAGCAGAGCAGAGGGAGAGGATAACCTCCCTCGACCTGTGGGCACACTGGTTTTAGTGCATCCTGGGAGACAGAGTTGAGGCTGATCAGCCTGTAGTTTCTTGCCCTTCTTGAAGACATTAGCTTTCCTCCCATCCTCAGGCACCTCTCCTGTTTTCCATGATGTAAGATGATGGAGAGTGGCTTTGCAGTAATATCTGCCAGTTCCCTCAGTGCTGGTGCGTGCATCCCATCAGAGCCCATGGATTTGTGGGTGTCATGTTTGCCTACCTCAGTGCTCACCAAAGGTTGAGGAGGGGAAGTATTTGCCGTGAGGGATGATGTTGAATTGGGCTTACTTGGGGTGCCGGCTTAATGTGAGCCATCAGTGTGGCCAATAAGGCCAACAGCATCTTGGCCTGTGTCAGGAACAGCGTGGCCAGCAGGAGTAGGGAAGTAATTTTGCCTCTGTACTGGGCACTGGTGAGGCCTCACCTCGAGGGCTGTGTTCAGTTCTGGGCCCCTCACTACAGGAAGGACATCGAGCTGCTGGAGCATGTCCAGAGGAGAGCCACTAAGCTGGGGAGGGGTCTGGAGAACAAGTCATAGCAGCAGAGGCTGAGGGAACGGGGCATGTTTAGTTTGGAGAAGAGGAGGCTGAGGGGGGACCTCATTGCTCTCTACAACTCCCTGAAAGGAGAGTGTAGAGAGGTGGGGGTGAGGTGGGGGTTGGCCTCTTCTCCCGAGGGTATAATAACAAGACCAGGGAAAATGGTCTGAAGTTGTGGCAGTGGAGGTTTGGATTAGGTATTGGGAAGAATGACTTTGAGAGGGTGGTCAGGCACTGGAAGGGCCTGCCTGGGGAGGTGGTGGAGTCACCATCCTTGGAGGTATTTAAGAATACGTGTGTAGACGTGGCACTCCAGGGTCATGCTCTAGTGCCCGAGATTGTTGGGTTTTGCTGTCTGTGGGTGGGTATGGTGTGTGGGTGTGTTGGTTTGGGGTGCAGATTGTTTGTGGGTTTTTTTTTTAGTTTTTTGGTCGTTGGACTTGATGATCTCAAAGGTCTCTTCCAACAATGAATATTCTGTGATTCTGTGAAAATAGAAATGGCTGGCCATCTACCCCCTGTACGTTCTTCTTTCATACAATGAACATTGCATTGGAACACTACATATTGGTTGTATCAAATATGATGTGTTTTCAAAGTACCAGGAAATTTACATATATAACATATGGGATGGATCTCTTAGTATGAACAGGACTTATGTGACTTGTGTGACCTGTTGTGGGACTATCTGAAATTGCTTGCGAGTTTTGTTCAACCTGAATATTGTTGGAAACTTTTGTGTTAGGTACCTGTCTAACTCCTACACAGTGGGTACAACAAAACTTCCTTTTCTTATGTTATTAAAAAGTAGACAATGATTATTCTGAAAATAGTCTTTAATGCATGCTTTTCAACCCTTCCTACACTATTTCCTAGGATCTAAATGCTGTGGCATTCAGATTTAAAGATAAAGAACGACCACGAGGTTATACATCAAAGCTTGGAGGAATGCTGCATGTAAGTGTGTGTGTGTAATTCTTGTTTTGTTTCTGTATTTTTTACAGGATGTGGTAATCGTTTAGCAGCATGTTTGATTATACTCAATAAATACAGGTATTTGTGGAGGTCCTGTGTACTTCTTGAGCTTAGGAAGCTGATATGCTGCATAGATCTTAGTTCTATGTCCCATTTTCTTCGCGCTCTACCATTTTTTACTTCTATACTTGGTAGAATTATTTTATAGTGACTGGAGTTGCTGTTTAATCTGTTTCAGCATTTCTTAATGTACGCTACCTTTTTATTCTGTGTCTACCTGAGAACTATATGTTCTCTAGGGAAATATTAGAGAAATACTGTCATAAACACAAGCACTGTGTTCCATAGTTAACAATGTTAACAATCAGAAATGTTTGGCGCTCATAACATGGCTAGCATTACATTTCTGATTTGCTATCTGAATATGAACATTCCGCTTACTTAAATATTTTAACATTGTTAACCATTGTCTTGGTAATTTTGGATTAGAAATGAATAATTGCTTAAAACCTCCCCTTCAAATTGCTTATTCTGCAATGCTGTTTATACAGAAAGTAGTTAAATGAGCATTCTTGGTAGGATGAATCTTTTGGACAAGACCTTTCAAATTCTAGATCTTCATCGTTCACATTGGAATTTTTTGTAACACAGGTTTGGTTCATTGTCTCCACACACACACCCCCAGCACACTTGCTTTTCCAGAATCCTTTGTGTGAGTTCCTCTGTGTTCTAGCAGTCATTCCACTGTGGTTTTACATACAATGTATGTAATTCAGAAAGCCCTTTTGTAATTATTCTGGACAAAAATGTACCACCTGTGTGTCAAACTGCAGATATTTGGCGCTTAGGTCACCTGGTATTTTTCTGGTGGTAACCAGGTGAATATCAACAAAGTTGTCCTGTCAAACATACTAATAATTTACAGAGGACTTTGTACTGTGTTTTCTTTTTGAATTGCAATGTACTTTAAGAGACTTTCAGTTTGATCCTGAATAAAAAGTTAGAATTGTGTGAACTTGTACTAGGCTTTTAGATAATTTAAATATACTTTCCTTTAAATGACTGTAAATAAAAATTGAATTCTTAGGTAATCATAAAAAAACTTAGTGGTTTTTTTGTTTTGGGTTTTTTTTTTTTCGTTATGCTTTGTTTTTCCCAGATGCACTCTAGTGAGTACTTGGTATTCTTTTATCTTTACAAATAACCTCCAGGGGTCAGCATTTGCCATGTTATTTTCACTTCAGTTCAAAACATTATTTAAAGGTGGGTGACTTATATTTAGACATAAAATATTTAAAGAGAAAAGAATGGCAATATACAGTATATAAAGGATATGTAGGAGAAATATGGTTGCATAGTTGAGTACTATGTTTACTCTATCTTGTTTAGTTTTAAAAGAAAGATTTTAAGACTTCTATGTACTTCTAATTTGAAATTGCCAAAGTAATACAGATTTAGTGATCAGGAGTATACACTTCCTCTTCTTTTACAAAACAGTAATTTTTTTCATGCTTAGTTTTTGTCTAAAATCTGCCTGTTTCTGGGCTTTGTTTTTTAGTATTATCCTATAGAAGAAGTATTGGCTGCTGAATACCTGCTTGAAGAATTCAGGCCTGATTTAATAGAGATGGTACTGGATAAGTTGAGACCAGAAAATGTTCGGTAAGTTAAACTGCTGTTTAACTGCATAACTGTTAATTTTAACCCAAACATTATAAGAAAGCAGATGAACTATTGGAAACATAAGTTCTTAGGTGTTTCTTACAGCTCCAAAGTAAATTTGACTGAAAAAGGGCTAGTTGTCCTGTGTGTTAATATCTCTGCTCCCCTTGGAAATAAGCACTCTGGAGTGCTCACAGCTCTTCTGTTCAGACAGAAACATCCTTTTGGTCCTTTCTCTGCAGAAGGTCTTCCTCAGACTGAAACTGTTTTTAGGGAGATGCTTAATTAGCTCAACACGTTACTGGGAAAAAGCCTAGTAAAATCATCCTCCCCTCACTAAATTCTTGGGACATTTCATATGGAATGCTCTAATATTCATAATTTGGAGCTAGAGAAGTAAATTGGAAAGAGAAGTTGTCAAGTCTTTGAGCAAGAAACATAAAATACTGAATAACTGTTTCTTAATTGTTCTATGCATTGAACAGGGCAGAGGTTCACTAAGATGGTATGTAAATTTGCGTATATATTTATATGTATGTATGATGTGGTGGAATCAATTACTAGAAGGTTGCTTGGGCAACAGTTATACCAGCACTTTAGACTGAATCTTCTTTTTTCTTTTTTTTTCAATTTGATTCTTTTTATATATCTTTTATTTATATTGTAGTAAATCATAATATTGAATTAGTGGTGTAGAGATATTATGAAAATGTGTGAAAACACAGGAACATGCTCTTATGCTTCTATGTATCAGTCTTACTGTGTTCAAACACCTATTTAGCAGGTATATGATACAAAAAATAATTTTGAGCAGGACCTTACAGGGGCCCTGTTTCTGAATATGTTCCACACTGAAGTGGATATAATTGTTGGATATAAAAGGGTGGTGAGGCAGGGTATATTTCAAATAACTATTGGATAAAGTAGGATAAAATTGGATTATGCACTATATCTGCAAATGGCATGGAGTTCTGGTGTTTCTAAGGGTATACAAGTAATGACAAACTAAATGGAGTTGCCTATGTCAGTGACAGTGGTTGCCATAGTAATTAATGCCCTTTAAAGAAGGGCCTATATGGTTGTGCGTGGGTGTGCATCTATGTGTAATGCGTGTGGGATACTGTGACTGAAGCTTGAGTATTTCGAGAGATCATATTTTGAACAAACAATACTTAAATTTCCCAGATTCTCTTTCCTATTGTATTAAATACTTCTATTTTGAATATATTTTTGTGTTGATCTACCACTCAATTTCTTGGAAATTTGATACAAGAGCTTGCCTTTAGCATAAAGACTGTTTTTAGTAATTAAAAGAGAGAATATGTAATTATTTCTTCTCTGAAGAAAGCTTAACCAAATTCTGCATGAATGTGAACTTTTAACTGGTTTTAAAATTACTTACAAGCAATTGGTAAACCATTTTTTATACTTATTTAGTAAACACACTACAGGTGCTTAATCAGATCTGATGTTTATCATAGAATCATAGAATCATCTGGGCTGGAAGGGACCTTCAAAGGTCATCTAGTCCAGCTTCACATAGCTTTGAAACTTGGCTCTTAACCTTGCAACAAAACAGTCAATATTATTTTAGGGAATTACACCTTTTGTAACACAAATCGGGTCTTTGTTATTAGCCAGAGAACTTGCAAAGCATCTGCTTGCCTTAAACTTTCAAAAATTGCTAGAGGAAATGAATACATTTATTGGCTCTTTCCAAAGCAGACCCAATGTGGGGCACCACATAGCCGTGGCCAACACTGGGTGTCAGTCCTGCTGCTGGCTATGCCTGTCCTCCACAAAGCCACAGCTAACCCTGTCCAAAAGGTACTGGTGTGAGAAAGGGAAGCATAGAGAGGGAAAATCCAAATCTATAGAATGTGGTCAAAAGCACAGGAATAGTGGTGGCAATTTTTAGAAGAATTTAGGACGTTATGTGGTGTGCTTTGTTCAAATATGTAGTAAATAGCTGTCTCCCAATGTTCTTTTAGTTAATCTAACCCCATATTTGCACTTGCAATTCTGTATTCCTCTTTGTCCTTGGTTTAAAAAAAAAAAAAAGCAAGGTAAGAGCAAGATGAGAAAGAATCTTGTTAGAGAATGTTAGAAAAAGGAATTCTAAACCGATATGAAATGTAGCTGTAAATTATTTGAAATTATCCTTCTGGACTAATCACATTGTCTCTTCGTTTCACCTAGCTTAAGAAATAGATGATGATGATTATGGAATCCTAAGCATTTGAATAAAAAACCCTAAATATCAGAAAATAAAAGGACTTTCAAAACTGGAATATATGTGGTTCTGCGGTCTCTTCAGTTTATTGTTAAAGAAATTACATATTATTCTTGTTGCAGAGATTTTAATAAGGCTTAAAGATAGTAAATACAAGTAGATTAGTTCACTGAAGCTTAAATACCCACAGCTCTGCCTACAGCTGTCCTGTTAACCTTAAATATAAACATGTACACACTCGAGAGTCACCAGAGAGGGGTGAAATGCAGTTTTAAGGGCAGAGTTCAGCCAAGCACTGATATTCTAGCGTGGATGGGAGGAGGCGCAGGAGGCCGGTGATGATGCTATAAGTCCTTTCAATTTTAGTAGATATTAAATGTTCTTATTCAGGGCATCAGTGTTTAAAGACCTGAGCTAGATGTTCTTATTTTCGTTTGAATGAAACAAAATATTAACTTGTATATAGTACAGTATTCCTTTTAGATGCTTAATTGAGCACTTATCTTTTGAAGTTAGAAGTAGAATGAACTAGGAATTTTTTCATCTTAACTTAACTCGTAAAGTGTAGTAAAATTTAACATGGAATATAATTTTATAGTATCTTTTATTTTAAATTGCTGGCAAGATGAAATTTTTTTTTGGGGAAAAAAACCCTCAGTTAAATGTTACTAACAGTGATTTCATAGTATGTTACAACGATTTGGGAAAGCCACTGTAGATTTGCATTTTTAGTGCTCTCTCTTGAAAGAATGAGTTGAGATTTTAGATGCTAATAATAGAGTACCCTTATGTTTTACTTTTTTATTACACCCATATCTATATGCATGTAGTAAACTATCAGTCCAGTAGCTCGTTTCCTACTTTTGTCTTTGCATGAGCAAATTTCATATACTAATAAAAAACTGTGACACGGGCTTTTAAATGTCTGTATGTGTTCTGGTTATCTGCCATTTACTGATATTTATTCTCATGTATACCTTCCTATTTTGCCTTTTTATGAAAGAATTAGTATGTGCCACATCATTCTAACTCTCCCTGTTGGTGGTTTGTGGGGTTTTGGGGTGCTTTTTTATGCTTTGTGTAAATTGTCTTTCAGTGGTTTAGTTTCCGTTGATTTTAACATTTCTTTTATATCATGGTTTTATTTACAATTTCATTTTCATGTCCCTGTTGGAATTCACCTATGCTGAGGACTTTTCTTGGCGTAGCTATATTGGGGTAGCTGAGGCCATTCTTTGATGCCTGTAAAAAAGTTTAGCTTTTTGACTGTTATTTTCTTAACAAGCTGTGTTGTTAAAAAGTATGGAAAAGTATCCATACTCACAGATGGTAGCAAGTATCCATATGTGCTTCTCTTTGACTCAACCATAACAGGAAGTTTCCATATTTTCGCCCCCACCCTCACACCCCCACACACAACTTGTTGCATATAGTGCCTTAATTTCCTCAAGAGAGAAACCTTTTCAGGATTGTCATTTTTACTTGTTGAAACTGCTTTGGGTTTTGCCAGCCATCTGTGAAGACAAGGGAATAGACTTGGCATGTGTTGCAATCTCAGCTGAAAAAAGTAATTTACCCATCATTTCCAATACAATTTTTCCCCTTCATCATCTGCAGAATAAATGTTCTTATTTGAGCAACCTGGTGTGGTGAGAGGTGTCCCTGCCCAGGGCAGGGGGATTGGAACTAGATGATCTTTAAGGTCCCTTCCAACCCAAACCATTCTATGGTAACACTCTTTTGTGGGTCAGTCACTTGGAGCTTCATTTTAGATTTCAGGAGAGTGAGAACCAAGGTGGTACCTGGTAAATGTGTCTTGGGATGCAGAAGCTGTGCTTCTTTTTGAAAGCTGTCCATAACTGAGGATCACAACAGTTTACATGTACAGGAATGCACATACAGAAGTGAATTGCATTTACAGTTTCAGCTGTGCCTCATGTTCACAAGTGGCTCA
Source organism: Scolopax mira (assembly GCA_004320125.1). Taxonomy (NCBI): domain Eukaryota; kingdom Metazoa; phylum Chordata; class Aves; order Charadriiformes; family Scolopacidae; genus Scolopax; species Scolopax mira. Next base: position 88,387 of record BJBW01002980.1, on the reverse strand, counting down.
GGAGCCCCATTGCACTGGTTGAGTTAAAATATTTTATAAGTGGGTCCTATTAAAAATCGCCCATCTTGCCTTTCCATTGTGTTCCAACGCTGCCTTAGAGCATTGGGATGTCCATCATGCCACACAGCACAGTGCAGAAATGGAAGGCAAAAGTAGCATTGCATAATTGGTAACTGTAAAGGTAGATTATGATATACTTAAATAACTGCATAGCATTGTATTTCTACCTGTGGGGCTGCTTTTCCCCTCCTCCTGTCTCAGTGTTCGTTGCCGTTGCTGCTTGTCTCTTGGTTTAGGCTTTAAGTCTGGGACAGGTGAGATGCCTTTCGGTTCATTTCATGTCACTCTGGGTGTGCTCCAAGAGCTCAAATTTGTCAGTGCTTCCAGGGCTGATGTGGGGAATGGGTGGGCAGGAGGGTCCCCTAAAGCAGTACTGCTGGAAGAATTGCAGGGTTGATTTACGCAATTCCGTTTTCTGTGCCTTGAGCAGACAGTTATTTTTAGCTCTTTAATTTTAGTATGTTTCTGCTGTGTTTGGGTGCTTGGATTGCTCTGCTTGAGCATGGGTAGGTTGGAGAAGGGCAGAAGGAGGAGGGAAGGTTGAATAACAAACATCAATGTATTACAGTGTAAAACACCTTTGTCTTGTTGCTTAGACCACATGATTATTGGGATTTTAACAGAATAATATTTTAAGACTCTTTGTCTTTTTTATTTTTTATTTAACATACAGAAAGGCCTGTTAGGTGCTCATAAAGTCTATTAGAATTTCAGGGTTTTATAGTCTCTTAGCAACTTCATCTGTGCATGACAGAGCTTTTGCTCATAATATGTACAAGTTAAAATGCAAAACATAATAGAATATTTCAATGGCTCTTTTTAGTGTAAGCAACAATCTCTCTAATAGATGGAGCTCATGTCTGCTGTGTTGCAAGAACAAATGTTTTCTAGGATTAAGGTGCTTAGTTCTTTGCTGAATATTTAGTTAGTATTGTTCCTTTGTTATAAAAAATGTAACATGCAAACAGATAAGAAACTATAGGAAGTTACAATGCAAGTGTTAACTTATTCTATCGCCATTTGCGATGAGAGATGAAATAACATATTTCTTGAAGAGGAATATTCTCATTCTGCTTTGGATATTGCGTGACTTGCAGAGGAGCAGGGGGTGTTCTGTGCATTTAAGTGTGTGTGGTCATGCTGGTCATCTGATTCTTTCAAAGGTGAGGAGTAAAATCTCTCCCTTAGCCCAGAAGGGATTGTTAAATATATGTAGGAGGTACTTGTGCTACATTTTTTTACTATTTCAGAATTATACACAACTATTTACTCTTAAAGCTAGCCGCTTATTTCCAGTGAATACTCTTTTGAGTTGTGGGTAGTTAAAAAGAGTTAAAGGAGTTTTCTTGATACCTGTTATGAAGACTACTGAAAAAATACCAACATGTCTATAATTTCCTTTGTGCTGGATTTCCTTTTATTTACGTGTATTCTTTAGTTCAAGGAGTGTTTGGACAATGCTTTTGGTCATATGTCTTATTTTTAGATAGTCATGTAAGAAATAGGAACTTGATGGTCCTTATGCCTCCATCCCAGCTTGAGATATTCTGTAATTCTATGATTTAGGTTTCTAATTCTATAATCCTGTTGTATTGACTGTAAAATACATTAATCTTCCTGCTTTTCTTCCCTTCCCCTCAAAAACCCAAACCAAGCCAAAAAAAACAAAGGGGAGAAATGAGTATTAATCTGAAATGAGAATATGAGAATGATACAAAAATAAGAATCTCTCTTACTCTCAGATTAGGAATGGGAGATTGTAATCTAAAATGCTAGGTCTAGAATGAACTTTCTATAGTCAGTATCTTTATATATCTGTGTGTTGATACAGGTGGTATGAAAAATGTTACAGCCACTCCTTTAATTTTGTAGAAGATCTCAAGAACTGCTTTCTGTGTTTTCTGGAACAAGGGTGAAGTCTGAAAAATAACAATTGCATGCAACAATGATCGTGTGTAACTCTAGGTTGTGGCATCTAAGAAAAAACATAAAATTAAAAGCCGCTGATAACCTGATTTCAGTTAACTTGAGTGTGCGGTTCCATATGGGTAGACTTGCTATCCAAGTGTACTCTGTCCCGGGAACGTTTCCAGAAAAAGGTGCACTCTAAGTCATGGAACAGAAATAGTGCTCTGAATAATTTCTCACAGACTTTTCTCAGACTTGTTTGTGCCAAAGTGCTTTGTCTCTTTGTTTTCAGAGTTGCAATCGTTTCTAAATCTTTTGAAGGAAAAACTGATCGAACAGAAGACTGGTATGGAACACAGTACAAGCAAGAAGCTATTTCTGATGAAGTTATTAAGGCATGTAAAAACTTTTAATATATTCTATTATCTGCAAGTGAAGACAGTGGTAAATTCTTTGTATATTTTTCCATTTAGTTGAAGGGAGAATGTAAATCTGCTGCTCTGCATAACATGAAAGTTGTACAATGAGTCGGTTTAGTATTATGAGAAGTAAAGATCTTGTGTTAGTTTTAGATTTCAAATATTCATTACATAGGACATATCCATTTTAAACCATGTTCAGCACAGGGAACATTATAGCAACAACATATAGTTGTTGCTATAAAAGATCCGTAATGAGCTACTTAAAAATGTAAACATTAACTTCTTAAAACTTCAAAGTCTATATTAAATGTTAATAAACTAATCTGTTCTGAAGAAAGGAATCTTTTTACAACTATAACACAGTATGTAACTGTGTTTCTGAAATTGATTTTTGCAACTTGCAAAAGAAGTATATTTTGCCAATTAAATGAGCTTCTAAAAATCAAAACTCCACATAGGAGGTGGGCACATCCTTATTAAAGCTTGTTATCGGTCTGTTCGTTTAAGAGGAGACGGCTGTAAAATACACCCTAGAGCTAAATTGGATGTGTTGAGCATGCATTGAACAGATGTTGCGTAGACCTCTCGGCTTCTTTAGATTGTGCATACCTATGTTCTTGATTAGAATTATTGCTTATGAATTTAGTTTTATACCTTCAGTTAGAGTTCACGGTAGCAGAAAATACGAGACATAAAACTGCTTTCCACTCCACTATAAACTTCTCAAATTTATTTTAATTGTTTGTCTTCCTCCTCAGAGCACTTCATCCTGCTGAGAGCCTACTCCAACTTGGTTTCCCATATAATTCTCTCTCCTACTGTTTTCTCAATATTATTTACACATAAGCTAGTGGAATACATTTTTAAATCTTTTGTTATAACATAAGATATGCAAGTAGATATCTGTTGATTAGGCAGAAATTCCACTTAGCCTTATTGTTTCTTGTATTTATCTAGAAATGGCAAAATGCTGACCTGAATGGGAAATTCAAGCTTCCGATGAAGAATGAGTTCATTCCTACTAACTTTGAGATTTTGCCATTGGAAAAAGATGCAACACAGTATCCTGCCCTTGTCAAGGTAAGCTATCTATATTTGTCCTGTTTGCGAGGTAACTTTCAGGGAAGTTAGTAAATAGTTCCTATGTGTTCTTAAAATACAGGTCATGTCATACTCCAAAGTATAATGAACAGAGAAGTACAAAACTTAATGATATTGCTAGAAAGACATTAGAAAGTTCTCTCTTGCTAAACTCTGGATTATAACTATTTGAGTTCCTACAAAAATTAATCTCCAAATAGCTTGAACTATCTTTACCCTTTTGAAAGTGTGTTGGCAATTGATAGAAATAGTATTAAAGCTGTTTCTTCATCAGAAGGGTGCCTGTCACTCTTACATGGCTTTTTTGAGCAATATTCAGTAAGTCATAGGTAAGCCAATTCTGTTGTAACTGCGTGTGGAAAAAGCTTCTGGCTTCATGGAAAAAGGGAGAGAGATGTAAAGACGTAAATAAACATCACTCTCTAGTTTCCTGGAAGGATCGTTTAATGATCTCGGTACTTTTAGCATATCTCAGTTTTTCTTAGTACCTAAAACTTACTAAAAACTTCTTCTCATTACTAAAGCGTAGTTGTCTTTGCTAATGCTCATCTCTATTCTAGGCTTAGTTGGAGGATAAATTGGAAAAGCCTTCTGCAATTACTCGTTGTGCTTCAGCTTGCATACTCAATTCAGGAATACTTTTTACATACTTGATTAATATAAGTCTACTTTCGTGCTACGATATCCTTCAGGAAAACACACTTGTTCTGCGCAGGGCATTTTAGGTATATACTTGAAGCAATATTATTAACGGGAGAGGACTTGGAGCATATGCTTATGTTCATCCTGAACTGAAACCCTGAACCTCATCAGGGACAGGTACTGCAGCTCTGTTAAGTAACACTAATTGATTTGCTACAGAAACTTGATGGTCCTTTCCTATCTCTGTAGCAACAAGGCAACTGATCCACACAAAAGCTTTGCTTTAAGGCATTGTTGCTTAGAAATGTATTTGCTTTTAGGTTTTTTTTCCCCTTTCCCCAGAAAATACATTTTCTGAGGGAGAATGTTTTTAATCTTCTGTGCTTGATGAAATAGACATTATCTATTTTCCTGCATCTCTTACTTTCTCTCCAGCTGTATGATGGTGCCATTTTCCTTTTGCGGGCCCTGGCATTTGTCTGACCCCACAGCAAAACATTGCGAGAACTAAATCAGCAGAGATTAGTTGTACCAAAAAAGCAATTTTTCTGCTTTTTATGTCTAAGTGACCTTACTATGGACTAGACCGGTGCTGTGGCAGAAGAAAGGGACGGGAACAGGATGGCCATTTTCTCTGGCAGCATGTCACTAGGTCACCTTTGCTGTAGTGGCACATCTTGCCCCAAAACCCCTTGGGAAGGAGGGCAGGGGGAACATGGTGTTTGCGCCAATGGGTGGATGGTTACTGTGGGCTGCAGCCGTCAATCTCCAGCTTCTGGGCCGGGTCTGCGGAACCACAGACAAGCCCTACTGCTCATCATCCTGTCCCTGACACAAGATGTATTCCAAACTGCACAGTGGCAATTCAACTGAATGAAATTATTTTTTTCTGTGAGAGAAGCTGTGATTTGGCTTTTTAGTGTGAATCAAATACTGTGTAGGGGAAGGTATGCTGTTAGAGACGAGACTTATTTCTCGTATGGAAAAAGGAGGAGGAAAATGCGATGCCAAATCCTTGAGAAGCAAAGATCATCTGCTCAAAAATATGAGAAAGAGAAAAATAATTTTACATTTAAAAGTTCTCTCCTGTATATCAATTTAAAGATGAGGTTTTTTTGTGGGGGTAAACTTAGATAGAGTTGGAGCAGAAAGATGGTATCTGTTTTGTTTCATAGCTTTTGTGGGAGAAAAAACAATAGAAGAGGCAATAGAATCTAAACAGATCCTTTTCTGTTCTAGGAGATTATTCTAAAAAATTTTGGTGTCAGGTCTTTTAACTAATTTGAAGTGGTGAAGACACTTCCTTTTAAAAAAAATTCCTAATATATTACAGTTAAAAGGTCACTTAACCACACCTCTTTTCTTGACACAGGACACTGCTATGAGCAAACTATGGTTCAAGCAAGATGACAAATTTTTTTTGCCAAAAGCTTGTCTCAACTTTGAATTTTTCAGGTACGCAATGTTAAATATATCACATAAATTGCTCTGCAAAAGCTGCTTGTTTGTGGGGAGTCTGTGTTTCTGTCACAAAAGCTTTGTTGCATGTATTGGGGCTTGAAAACATTTCTCCTCACTCAGGAGAATGCAATAAGCTGCAGATGGCAGGGAGGCTGATGGAAGTTACCCGGTAATTGAGTAGCAAGCAGTTTGAGGTGCTCCATCTATAGGAACAGGAAAAGTTTATATAAAAAGATTTTAAAAACAAATTTTCTTCTATGTTTTATTATTTGCTGTACCTGAAATATGCCTGCCAATAGGACCTACTACTTACTGCAATATACCTTCTTAAAAATGGGTGTGTATTATTTTCAATTAATAACTAAATCACAACTATTTTAAGACGGTGTACTCTTTATAAAATGCCATCCTGATTATGGGTTCAGGTTCAAATTCTATTTTAATTTGTGTAATGCAAGCCAGTATGCTGACACCAAAACTGATGATAATTTTTTTTTGTTTTTAGAAAAAACACAATCAGTATTATTAATGAATGTGTGATTCTGACCTCAAGATGCACAATAAAGTGCTGTAATGTTAATTCTGGTCTTGCATTATTTTCATCACAGGAAAATTATTTAATTTTTAAGTAATCATGACAATGATGTACCTTCTTTGTGTTCCTTTCTAACTTTTGAAATAAAAATACAGCTGTCTTTAGACAGCTGTCTATTTCTGTGCTGCTCTACTGAAAGTGAAAATAATTTCAGGAACTCTCTTTGGCCTAATGAAAAAATTCAGTGATGTTCCTGGAAAGGCTAGTATGTGGGCTCTTGCAGATGCACTGTCAAGTCCTTGTTTTGAGACAACACTTGAAATTTCCCTTGGCAGAATTTTAGCTAGAGGGTCTTTCAGAGATTGTCAAATCTTGGTACTGGTTGGGGAAAATAGGTTGTCTGGCCGTTTCCTCTTTCTACTTTTAGAAAGCACAACTTTTAATTGTTGAAATTACAACTATTTCAACTTCGGTGTGTGAGGAAATGGAAGATCAAACTGGTACCTGCCTACACCTACTACACTTGGCCTTCTCTGTTTGTACATGGTGGCTCTCCAAAGTCCAAATCAGGATTTTATTGATGGACACTGAGTTTATGCTATACAATTGTGAGTTTTGTCTCATGAACTATGAGTGATCCAGTCTTTATATCAGTTTGTGAATGATTAAGAAATAATAATTGATTATATGTAGAGTGCGCTAAGGTATAGGTATACACGTGTACCTGGTTTGGGTTAGAAGGGACCTTTGAAGGCCATCTAGTCCCGGCCTCCTGCCGTGAGCAGGGACACCTCCCTCTAGATCAGTGATGACAGTCTTTTTCCTCTGGATCTGTGCTCTCACCTCCAACAGCACTTGAGCTTTGCTGCTGAATGGGAAGGGATGGTTACAAAGGGAAAGCTGGCTTTTTTCTTAGGGTTGGGTGGGGGTTCTGTCTTGTTCCTTAAAAATAAGATCATAATTGTATCTGAATGGATATGAGGAGATTTTGACAATACTAGCTACGTCATCTCCAAAAAGTTGTAAGGAGGTTTGCCTGCTTTTGATGGTTAAGAAAATTTCGTCTTGAATCTGTCTCAGTTTTGAGACTGGTCGTGTCACTGGAGGAGATGGTGAAATGTATCGTGTTAATTTGTGAGAGGATGAAATTGCCCATAGCTCTTGTGACCAAGCGAATTGGTGAATAAAGCCATCTCAACAGCATAAGTTTTCATTAAAATCTTTAGCCTCAGTTGTAGAACAGAACATGTCAGCCTGGTAGCAGGTGACGGGTATTTGTCACACTCCCAACAACTTCAGTAGGACAGAAAAAAGGAGGAGGGTTGGCTCGGCCTGTGGCCCGAGCATCACAGGCTGTCAGAGGAGTTCCTGGCCTGGGTGTTAGAGCAGCTGCTGCCGCCTGGATGGGGTACGGGGAAACGGATGAAGGGATGAGGTTTCTCCCTCGAACGCACAAATCCAGTAAGAACAATCCAAGTGTATGAATCTCCAGAAGTTGCTTTGTTCCAAAACTGGAAATCCTTATGTGGCACAAGCCTTGCATTAAAGAAACTCCACAGGGACATGTCATCCAGCCTAAAGGATGATGAGAAACTTTTCCTTCTGTATGAATTACAACGTAACAACTCAACAGGTAGTCTTTTATTTAAAAACAAAAAAGGAAACAAAATAACAATGTAATGTTCTGTTATTTCAAAAGATTTCTGAAGGTAGTCATAAATTCGCGACTTCAAGTTCCCTCAGATTTATAGGCATGGATGTTAAAAATAATACGCTAATTATTTTTACCTGGATACTTGCTACTTTCCAGTTTAGGAAATATTTCAGGTGACTTCTCCAGTTCCTGACGTGGTGACCCAGCATCAACACCTCTGTGTTTGTTTCAGCTATGTCCCTTATATCTGTGTGTAAAGTGGAAAACACTAGACTAAGAGTTTTCAAATACAGTATCAGTGATTGAGTTGTTCTGCTCCCCCAAGTCTAGTCAAAAAAAGGTAAACTTGAAATAAATACTTAGTTACAAAGTTGTCAGTAACAGAGGCAACTCCCAAAACAGTGTTACAATAATTGTTTTCTGCTACTTTTCACTTGAGGATTAACGATTTAGTAGTCTTCATTATTTTTAAAACTCCCTGTTGGCCTTTGCCAGCTAAATGACTGTATAGAAGTTAAAACTGGTACAAACACAGTAATCACTCAAACTGATTAAGTCTCTATTCTCATATCAAAATGGAAAAGAATATAATGAGTTTGGAGGCAGGTTTATGATAACATTAGATTGACCTACATCTTTCTTTGAATTCAGTCTTAATTAAAAAAATTCAATATTAATTGGATTTGCATCATTGGGCATATTGAAATTTCTCAGTTTTGTGAAACTCTCGTTGTAGGGAGAAATGCAAACAGCAGTCTCCAAACTGACCTGTTTGCTTAAGTGCAGCAAAGTAAATAAAACATGTCTTGATGTATGAGCACAAATACGAGAATATCTCCGGAATCTTCAATATATTTGGGCATTGCTCAAACCATAAGGAAGGTAAATAATTATTTTCAGGTATGTTCTTATTTGGCTTTGGAATAGGAATCCTTCATAATGGGATCCATCAGCATACTTGCAGTAAATGCCATTTCCTTCATAACAAAATTAAAAGGCCTAAAGAAACTGAGAAATAATTTTAAACTGCATGTTTTACTTTCACCATTTTCTTCCAGCCCATTTGCGTATGTGGATCCCTTGCACTGTAACATGGCCTATTTGTACCTTGAACTGCTCAAAGACTCCCTCAACGAGTATGCATATGCAGCAGAGCTAGCTGGCTTGAACTATGATCTCCAAAATACCATCTATGGGATGTATGTAAGTACACAAATCAAGGAAAAGCTTAGAGCCTTAAAACTACTTCCACTCATCAACATTTTTACATTGATTTGATGGAAGGACTTTCATTTAAAAAATGGGTCTAAGGCTGTTACTCCTTTTGATCTTGGTTATTAACCATCCTTTCTTTAATTTGAATTTTAAGTTGAATTTTGTTCAAAGTCTTCAACAATCTTTCCATTCATACTAAGCAAATTTTCTTCTTTATTTTTATATCCTTCATGAAAGTAATTTGTTGTAAGATTTGTTCCTTCACCTTAAAAAAAGAAAAAAGCAACCCTAATCCAACCTTACATATTTATTTCAGTTTGTCACATATCTACTAAAACCTTTCTGGCTGCTGGGGCAGAAGGCCCCTGTGTCAGGCTATTCAGTGAGTGGTACCACTTCAGGTGTCCTGTTCAAGTGCTACTGATCATGAGGCTGCATATACATACTCTTCAGTCATGTTTCTTCATCCATTACTTTGTCACTGCTTGAGGTATCAAAGCATTTCTTTTGTTTTTCTTTTTGTTAGTCGCTACATTTATGCTGATCCTCTCCATTGCAACATGACATACCTGTTTATCAGGTTATTGAAGGATGATTTAAAAGAGTATACATATGCAGCACGCCTCTCAGGTTTGGTCTATGGCATTGCATCAGGAATGAATGCAATACTTGTAAGTAATTTAAAAGCACAGGAGGAAACGGAACAGCTTGGGAGTTGTTGAGCTTGGAAAAAACATTTGACTTCTGCATTCTAAATGAGATGATTAATGTTGTTTTTTCCTTGCAATATCTCATGCATTAAGGGCAAAGCAAAACTGTATTTTAATCAGTACTGAGTGACCTGTTGGAGGTTGCAGTGCCTTGTGAACATGTGTGTGGTGCAGTTCTTGCCGTCTAGTTCACAGTTTTACTTGCTTGCATGGTGATCTTGAAAGTACTGTTGCTGGTTTCTGTATAAAAAGATGAACTTTTCTGTTGAATGTATCTGAGCTTTATAGGTTATGTTATAATTCTCTAATTCTGCTGTAGTGAGCTGTGGAAATGGATTGTGCACGTGCTCATTAAAACGCAATACTAGATGTTTATGGCTTTTCCTTAAATGTTTATTTTTATTAAGTATTTTATAATCTGATTTGAAATACCAACAATACTTGATAAATAACGATATTATGATAAATGGTTATTTCTTACTCAGTTTCTCCTATGAGATTTATGATAGGAGATTTTAATAGTTGCTCTTGTTATTGTTAAAAGCTTTTTTTTTTTTAAACCATCACTTTATACCAGAATATGTTTGGAAATTTCCTGTAGAAGTATTATTTTCCAATGCATCTTAGTAAGAAAATATGCTGTATACTATCTTTATGTATTCTGTATGAGAGAGTGTGCTGCAATTTCATGTTTTTTTAATTCAATGCGAATCTTATTTGCTGGTAGCATTCACTTAACTTACTGGAAACATGGTTGTTTCTCCTCAGTTTCAAAGGTTGATGATGTTTCCACAGTCAGAGTTAATTCCTTTAAAAAAAAAAAAAGGGGGTGTGTGTGTGTATGTAACTTTATTTTTAGTCACAGTTTAGAAGAACGAAGTTATTTTAAATATTATCTGTTCTTGGTAGGGTCTCTATATTCTACTGTAAAGATTCCATTTTCGCATTTACTCCATTTTGTATCTGGGAACTCCTAATCTTTTTCTATATCACAAAAAGTTTTATAGTCAATGGGTGTAACTGAACAATGGAGATACTTCAGACAAGTGCAGATGCTACACTGCAAACAATCACCCAGTGATTGCTGAACAGTTTGGGTTCTTATGCTATTTCAGAGTATCAGCCTTTGTCATAAATCCATTTATAGCTTTTTCTTCAAGTTTGTGTTCAAGTATGTTTCAGCAACTATAGAAGCAAAAAAAAAATCTTACCACTGGGAAGCAGGAATTCACCAGTATGGTGGTTTATGGCTTAAAATTTAGTTTTACCCTTAATTAAACTGCAGAAATCCAATTAAGTTCCTGTTTCGAGATACCAAGCTTTGAAGTTTTTTTCCCCCAAAAGGGGTTTTTTCATTCTTCAAAAACTTCCTGTGGCCTGATGCAATCATATAGTCATTTATAAATTTCAATGTTTGCTGGGTTTGGGTTTTTTTTTTTTCTTTTTAAATGACCAAGTTTATTTCATGTATACTTTCAAAAAAAGTTTATGATCAGATCAGTATCTCCTAGGATTGCAGCCATACCCCCGGATTGTTCCAACCCAGCACTGTCCCCATTACGTGTTGTGCTGCTGCTGACAGTACCCTTTTCTGGTAGCACCATTTTGTTACGCTTATGCTCCAATAGAAAACTATTCTTTTAAGCAACAAGATAAACATGAAGCAAGGTTAAAAGTAAATTGGAGAGAATACTTCAGAAGGCTGTGAATCTAGATTTCATTACTAAAATGAGAAACCTAGAGTAAAAGCCTTTCAGTACTCCAAATGTACAGTTTACTGTCTGGACTCAATACTTGCAATCATTAAAAATCTGTATTCTGAGTACTGTTTGCTTTCATCAACATGATATTCTATTAATTCCCTGCGTTCATAACTCACATACAAATATGCAATATTATATTTGTCAGTTATCTTTTGATGGGTAAAGGGATTTTATTTCGGCATGAGTTAATGTTGAATGATGTTGAATTTAGAGTGTTGAAAAGCTTATCGTTCACTGAATTATACAAGACTTGATAACTGTTTCATTATTTTGTCTTCCACACCTAAAGCAAATTATACGCTTTTTCCATAGCTTTCTGTAAAAGGTTACAATGACAAACAACATATCTTGCTCAAGAAGATCATTGAGAAAATGGCTACTTTTGAGATTGATGAGAAACGATTTGAAATTATCAAGGAAGCGGTAAGCTACATGAGAAATTTACATTTTGGAGTAATTTAAATTTTAATGCATTGACTTGAGCTGAAATCTTAGGGCTGATTGTCCATGGAAATATGGAGTGAAATTCTGCCTCATTAGGACTGCAGAAGCTTTTTTACTTTTGTCTTTTTTTGTGGCCATGAGTCAAGGTGAAAAAAATCCAACTCACAGGTCTGTGAATGATCTGGTTTGGATCATTTTCATGTAAAGTATTTCCCTCATTTTCATTACAGTTTGCTTGAACTTTGTGTAGTATGCCTTTTCTGTCATTGTATAGACTTTTGTTACATAGGCCATTTGTATATGTAAAATAAGGACAAAACACAGAAAAGCTCAGTCAGGAGGGGAGGTGGCGGTTTTTCCCCCCGTGCCCACACCCAATGGGTATAGGGGCACCAGCCTCTGCTGCTGTTTGGGACAGGGAGAAGGACTCAGCGAATGCATAGCAGGACTCCTACAGCTTTCTGCTCCCTGCTTCTCTCTCGTATGCCCTGAAATTAGTTACTTTTCTTCTGGACTGGAAATTATTCCAGCTTTCCAAATTATTAGCTTGTGCTTTCCATTTCCTCTGGTAGAAGAAAAAGGTTTGCTTAATTTGTGAAGGTGCAGCTGGACTAAGAGGAGTTTCTCTGGAGAAGCTCACAGATTGTTCTCTCATGCTTCCTTTATCCAGGCAAAGAATTGAGAAAATTTCCCAGATGCTCCTGCACTTTTCTAACCAAGTCAGTCCAGGAGAGCAACTGGGAGACAAATAATTTTTCAACTAGCTGTATTCCCCCACTCCTGAACAGTCATCATAGAACATGTATTTCCTGGGTAGAACAACTTTATCTAAATAAGTATTTAGGTCTAACTGCAAGAATTCAGTTTCCAGTCAATGATTTTATGGAGAAGTATGATTTCATCCTAATGGTTACTGCTTAATTCACAGGTTCAGAAGCCCACACTATTGCTAGGGTAATTTAATGCAACTTTTTTAAACAGGTCTAATAAGCAAGAGAATGTTCTTGACATTTGAAATGTATTTTTTGATGATATAAAGAGTACAAGGTTAATATTTCATGTTTAGAAATATAGTTCTATACTTTGAACGTCATTATTTCATTTTAGTACATGAGATCACTCAACAACTTCAGGGCAGAACAGCCTCATCAGCATGCAATGTATTATCTCCGACTCCTGATGACAGAAGTTGCTTGGACCAAAGACGAATTAAAAGAAGCACTAGATGGTAATGTTCTGCCAGCTTTAAACTTTATTTTTATCTTTCTTATGGAAAATGTCTTGTTAATAAACTAATGAGCGTACCCATTTTGAACTCTGCCCGTTATTCAAGTGAAGCCCCCGCAGTGCCAGACCTGGTCTGATACTGGTGGATGTCGATGCCTCTGCACGCATCCTCCAGTTTTCTAGAAAGTCTAGTCGTTCAGGCAAAAGGCCTTAAAAGGTAAAACTTGCAGGTGAAAATTCAGGCAAAGCTGGAGCAACTTTGTGGGTGTGAGCCTGGGTACAGTGAATCCAGTGCTTGGCCAGTGAATCTGTAGTGATGTGGCTCCAGCTGACATCATGCAGATGCACTGGAGCATATCTGCATTGTACTTCCTGGTGGGTGTGCTATTCTGTCATTTCCTTGATCAGGGAATCCCCATTCCTCTTTCTGTAGATAGTAAAGAATTGCAGATAATAAAGAAAAAATATGTAATTCCTGTTGATAATAATGATAATAAAGAATAAAGACCATTGTGGCTCTTAACAAAGAGCAGATGGCCCACTATATTTGTGTGTAATTTTTTTTCCCCCTCTCTTTTCCTCTCATACACTCAATGTGACTGTAATCTTTTGCATTGTTAATAGGCAAAAATTAACAGTAGGATTATACAATAATAAAAAGTTGATTTAGAATCAGGGGAAATGTGGAAATGCATTTTCTACTGATGGTCAGTAATTATGAATGGAGATACGGGCTTTGGGATGAACATCCCATCCATTCAACCATTGTTCCTTGACTCTATATGTTAAACTGTACTTTGCATTATATATGAAAACTACCAAGACAGGCAGGCACAGAATGTGTGTGTATGCACATGTGCACAACTGCAAAAGTATTTTTCAGTATATTGAGTTGTGTGTACAAGTACATACCCACAACTGCAGAAATATTTTTCTTGTGTATTGTTTGTTGCAAAGATACCATAAAACACCACATTTGAGTTGAAGTTCTTTTTTCAGTCTAGATGGTAAATGCAGAATGTGTTTCTCAAACTTTATAAACAACGTGCTGCTTGTGAATAGCTAAGGCTTTGTCTCGGAACGCCCCCTGAACGATAGCAACTGTTTTCTCTGGAGAATGAATGTTTGTTCATGATTGGAAAGGCAGCTTTTTTTTTTTTTCCCTTTTCTATTTGGAATCTGGGTCAGACAGTATGTGAGTTTTAAGCAAGAAAAATTACATGGTAAGTGCTGCTATTTAGACCTGGAAGCTTTCTAGTGTTGCATTTTTGAGAAGTCACGTTTTCCTTGATGATGAGTTTCTCCTTCTTCAAGAAATGCACTGTGTCTAACAATGAGATAGGTACTACTTCACATAAAAATGCATGTCATTGACTTAACTGTCTAAATATCTATTCTAGATGTCACTCTTCCCCGCCTGAAGGCCTTTATAGCTCAGCTGTTGTCACGGTTACACATTGAAGCTCTTCTCCATGGCAATATAACAAAACAGGTTGGTGTGATACTTTCTTTAATAAAACAATTTTACTTAAAAGCAGCATAATAATGGAAGACTAGTTTAATCTTCTCAGATCTTAAAGCAGTTTCATCAAATGTGATTTCATAATTTGACTTTGTACTTTTTTTATCTTTATGGGAGTATCATGGTGTAATTTTTTTCACTTCAAATTTATTAGACTAAGTGCTGCCCTTGTATTGCTTTTGGGAACTTAATAAAAAATAACTTAGACCTTAAAATGTTTAGATCATGTGTTGTGTGTTATTACTGTGATGTGATTGAGCTGCATAAGGAACAATGTGCTGCTGGTCCTGCTTTTCCATTTTAACCTGGATCTAAGATTTTTTTTTTTTCCCAACTAAAATTAAATCAAAACTTACATACTTTTGTGATACCTTTATGTCATACCTTTCAATATGGGAATTTTTTTTTAGGGAATCCGTACTTTTTGAAAAATCAAATCTGTCTAGCTGCTTAAAATTTCATTCTGGTATTTGTTTTTTGATTTGCTTTTACTTACTTTCCCATGCTGTTCAGAACATCTGTCTGAACACTTGTTTTCAATGTTTTGTTTTAATATTGAATTGGAAGAATATGTAGTATTTTTCTCTAACCTTTCAAGCTGTGTTTTGCAAGACCTCAGTCTTTTTGTCTTTGATACTGGGGAAGAAGGAGGCATGGGTTTATTAAGTTTTCAGGCTGTTTGCATGTTTTTGATAACATCAGCTTTGTTGTGAGTTTGTGTACCGCAGACTAAGAGCTTTTGGCTTTCAGTCTAAACTGCTTACTAGCAAGTTACTGTAATTTCCAGGATGCAAGTTACAAGAACACGTAACCCTTAACAGCTAAAGCTTTTAAGTTAAATCCTTGAATGAAACTAATGATTTTTAAAACTTCTCACTACTTAAGATTTTTTTTAAAATTATTTTCATCCATCAAATAAAAGAAAGCATCTGGACAATGAGTTCTCATACTACCAGCAGGTTGATGGAATGCATTTTTGAACGTAACCATTAGTTTGTTTTCTTAACATTCCATCTGCTAAGATGTTGCTTGCTTTGCAAACGTACACTGTAGGTGTCTGGTTTTTAAACTTTGAAAGATGTGTACATCAAATTGGTGAAGGGAAAGAAAAAAGCCCAACCCATTGAACTTTAATATCAGAAGCATTGGAGAGGAATAGAATCAGTTAAACATGTAGTCAAGATAAATGTTAAAAAACCTGACAAAACCCTTGTCTTCCAGGCCCCCACTTCGTCTCATCTACTTAACTTCTACTGTATTCTTATTTAATTAAAATATCTCTACTTTTCTATTCCTGATTTTTTTTTTCCTTTTTTCTTCTCTCTTATGTCACCATCAATAATTGAAAAGTCTGACTCTGCGTTAGGTACAGACTAAAGATAGTTAAAAGTCCTCTTATGTTTTCTCTTCCAGGCTGCGTTAGGAATTATGCAGATGGTTGAGGACACTCTCATTGAGCATGCTCATACGAAGCCACTCCTTCCCAGTCAGCTAGTGAGATACAGAGAAGTGCAACTTCCTGACAGTAAGTTATTTACTTTCAGATTTTTAGTGCACATTAAATTGAGATTCTTTTTGCTAATAGCATTTTAAAATGAATAGTACTCTGTTGCTAGGAGTGAGTTTGTTTCAAAATCAGACTTACTTCAAATTATTTTAAACTTCAAAACTATCATTAGGGTGTGGTTTTGTTAATAAAATCATACATGTAATGTAATCATATTTCTGGTATACTTGAAAATTAATTTGATTTAATTTTTAATCTGTGTATGTAAATCAGGCTTCTTGGTGATTGGAATGAGATGAAGGCCCCTTCCAGACCACTCTGTGATTCACTCCTGATTCACTCAATATAATTTATGGAAATAAGAGCTTTTTCCCACTCTCTGCTATACACACCTAGTATGTAGATTTGAATAAGTACCCTTCTTTTTGAGTATTAAGTGACCATTCAGTGTGGGATTGTCCTGGATGACTCTCACTTTTTTGAGAAAACTGAAAGCTCTTACACAAGTAACTTTGGTTTTTTTCTAATATAAATTCTTTTGGTCTCGTAACATTGTATGTGATTTTATTTCTATTGTGAAAAAAAATATCCTTACCTGTAGGAAAGGCTGTTCAAGGAGTTGCTGGGAGTTGCACAGGAGTGATGACATACATAGCTGTACAGCCAAGGCCAATTGCCCATAGCTGATCATCAGCCTGGGGGAACCAGATCTCAGAGCAGCTATTGGTATTAAATGCTGAATTATATTTAGTGTTCATAAATGTTTCTGATAAATTGTCTTTAGAAACTGTTTACCCAGGAAGGCAATGCAGAATTCCATTCCAGTTCCAAAAACATTTGCAGCCAGTCTCAATTTACTTGCTACAATACTCAAGCTCTGATATTTCAATGTGTTAAATAATCTTTTCTTTACTTGTTTCACAAAAAGTATGCTGTGAGTGGGAACTCTGCTATAACAGTCCTAAAGTATTAATTATAATTCCATTACAACAGAGAAAGACCATTATCTTTTTAATTGTAGACAATAAGAATGTACATTTTAATTAACTTAAATGTTTTGTCTTTCAGGAGGTTGGTTTGTATATCAACAGAGAAATGAAGTCCATAACAATTGTGGCATTGAAATATATTACCAGACAGACATGCAGAGCACTTCTGAGAATATGTTTTTGGAGCTTTTCTGTCAAATCATCTCCGAACCATGCTTCAATACTCTGCGCACCAAGGAGCAATTAGGTGAGTTTTCTGGTGATGGTGCTGTGTCTGTGCACATACACCCACGGGAGCTCACGCTCATGTGAGGCAGCATGAGCTGTTCTCTCCCTGCTTAGAGAACAAGGGCACTTGGTAAATGTAAATCTCGTGACTCAAAGGAATGTTACTATGTGCAGACTCTAAATTGAGAAGAAGCAAGCTTTAATTTTTGAGTTATCTGAAATCTCTGAAACCAACTCTGGCTTAAAAAAAGCTCATTCACTGTACAGAAAATTCCATATCCAGATTTCTTACCAGAAGGAGATTAGATCAGTTTCCTAAATTTTAGGTGATCTTAAAGAATCAGTAGTAGTTCAGTCTTTCTTGCTCATGATCCTACTTCCAGGTGCTCTTGATGATTTGTAAGCTCTGCCTTAGGAATACTGCTGTATGGGTAACTGCTGCCGGGTTGGTGAAGACCTAAGTACACTTCAGTCTTTTTAAGAATACAGCTGCTTACCATTAAGTACAGTGATTGCTACCTGATCCAGTAAGGCTGAGAAGCGGTAAGGTTATGAGGGTAATGAGGCTAGACAGAGGCTTTGTGTGGCTGAAACACTGGTGAGGAGGAGTACGGTTTTCACAAAGGTGAGAGGCAGGCAAGTGTCTCGGGGAGGTGACTACGAACTACCAGGGGTATCAGGCAAGATTAGACTTTTTGTGAGTGAATAGCAGAATCAGCCATACCATACTCATCATATGGATTTTAACTATCTAAATACCTGCTGAAAATGGGGCAGGACCCAGATGATTCAGCTGGTTTTTGCAATGTGCTGGTGGCAGGTTTTGCACAGAAGTTGGAGGTAACAGCTAAAGAGGAGGGGGAAAACTAAGTGAGGAAGAACTGCATGAGTGTGTCCAACACTGTGTAACTGCCAAAGGAGACAGCTCGCAAGACTGAGGGAAAACAATAAAAATACCAGCAAAATTCAATAAACTTCATGAAATTGTTTGTAAGATGGCTGAGAAAGCTAAAGGAAAAAGAATTTAGGAGTTAGCAGTTGGAGTAGAAGTAGTATTGAGAACTCATTCAATAAATGCTTTAGCAATACAAGAAAGAGGAACAGAAAAGTTGTCAATGGTGGAAAAAAAAATCAAAATGTTTGATTTTTTAGTTTCCACTTAAAATGTTAACAGATGATTTCTAAAGTAAGTATCAGGGATAAAAGTCCAAGGCTTACTTACAACAGGAAAAGAACAGATTAAAGGTTATTGAGGTACATCAGAAGCTTTCAGAGTTCAGCTAAGATGTACTCTACATTTACCAAAAAAAAATTATGAAATCCTGGAATTAGAAGTCTTATAACTAACGATTTGTGGATGATAAATGAGGTTCTGGAATAATAAACATGAGTAAATGCTGTTTCTTTAAAAAAAAAAAAAGAGAAGAGCAGGGAAATTACAGATCAGTCATTTTAATTCTAATTCCTAGAAAATATGGAATAATTTATCAGAGCATTTCTAAATTCATAGTAGGTAACTCGGAGACTATTCCTGGAGAAACTCTGGTCAAATTAACCTAACTTCTTTTTATACAGAGTTTGGTTGTATGGATGGTAATAGGGATGTCATGTGTCTGTTCTTGATAATGTGAAAGGCATGTAATGTTCTCAAAGGAGCTCAGGAGCGGCCTGGGTGGGAGTGCTTTGCATGCAAGACTTTGGAAAGTCATGACTGGAGAATCGATAAAAATAGTCCATTTGAAATACAGAGTTCTGTTGTGATACAATGCTATTTAATATTTTTGTGAAAACTTGGGATGATAGGACAGTGAATATACTTACTGACTTTTCAGATAACACTGAGCTGGCAGAGGCTGCGAGCACGAGGGAAGGTAGAATTAGGATTCAAAATCGGTTTGACATTTGGGAAATATGATTTGAATGAAGAAAAGATGCAGTTTGGTAGGAGCAGTTTGTCAGGAGTGAGGGGTGGCACAGGCAGGAGCCAGGAGGCAGTGGCCAGGCAGTGGCTTTGTGAAGAACAGCCTGCAGGTAGGAGTGGGTCAAGGAAGAAGGTACGTTCACGGTGTCACACTGCTCTGCAAACGTGGGATGTATGAACAGCAGCTCTGAGGTGCACATGCAGTAATAGCCCTGTATTGTTCAAAATACCTAATCTAGCTTTGACATGAGCATCAAGGAACAATTAGAGAGCTATGAATCAACATTTAAAAGACTGAAACGTGAAACAGTTGTCATTAAAAGAGAGGAAGAAGACTGAAGAAAAGGCTTGGGTGTTCAGATAAGCAAAAGCTGCAACAAAAAGGAAGGGAATAATGTTACCTTTGTATCTAATTGATAGGATGAGACATACTCGTCTTACATCTTAATGGCAGCAAAAAGAATTCAGATTAGATGTTACAAAAAAATAGTAATAGTTTCTTAATATTGAGCCTAATGAAGCACTAGACTACAGCCTAATTTCTGGTTACCTACTCCTGATGACAGAATTCCTTGAGCTCTGTCTTGGTCTGCCCCATCTCCTCCTCATCCCTCCCCTGAACTGGTATTTACCTCAGGGAAATAAAGAAGTTTTAAAAAAATACAGTGACATATTTTGAAAACATGCCTTATTTAATGTGCAATACATATTAAGCTTAGCATAAAACTACATTCCTGTCAAACGTGCCAAGTTTGGCAAACAGTGCTGGAACAAGGGATTTCTTTTAACTTGTAACTGTTCTTGTTTTACTCAGGTTACATTGTGTTCAGTGGCCCACGTCGGGCAAATGGCATTCAAGGACTGCGGTTTATTATCCAATCCGAAAAGCCACCCCACTATTTAGAAAGCAGAGTTGAAGCGTTCTTAAAAACTATGGAGAAATGCATAGAAGACATGACAGAAGAGGCCTTCCAGAAGCACATCCAAGCTTTAGCAATTCGTCGTCTAGACAAACCAAAGAAGTTGTCTGCAGAATGTGCTAAATACTGGGGAGAAATCATTTCCCAGCAGTATAACTTTGACAGAGGTAAGACAAATTGTGCTTCCTATTACACTGAATGCTGTAGTTTGGCTACACTTTTCACTGTAGAGTGTCATATTCATTTGGGAACAACTAAACTTTTACATGGCCTGTACCTGATGTAGTACATTTTTTGTGACTTGTGTCCTGTAAGTTGTATTTCTTCCTCCTGCCCTGGGAAAATACCTTATTTGTGAAGCCTGTGCTCTCGCTGCTATGGGAGCTGTCAGTGATAGAATAAACATGTTCCTGATGTTCACATATGAAGGGGGGCAGCGAACACCACGTGGACCTTCCGTTCTTCCCCTTAAGGCTCAAGGGAGACACGGAGCAGGTCAAGGGCTGGAAGTGGTTTGAATGCAAATTCCCATATCACAAGCTCAGATGTCTGCCTGTGACATTCAGGCGTCTGTACTACATGTGTGCCTAACTCTAGGCTGAGGTGCATTCGCACAAACTGACGTTCCCAATGGTGCACACCCTCGTACCCTGTTCCTTTCGCTGCTGCACAGCTCTTCTGGGGGAGCGATGGCGGAGGCGACAGTAGGCACCTTCGCTAACCTTTGACCTGGCTTAGCTTAGAGTAGCCTTGAGGAAACGGTAATTGGTTTTTTTTCATCCATGATACTTTGGAGATTATAAGCTTGCAGAAGACCAGCTGAAATCCAACTTCTGTTGTTATCATCAACATTGTAATCCTGCATAGTATTTAAGTTGTATTTTTCCCTTTTGCATTATTGTTTGAAGATTTTTAATCTAAAATACTGAGGTATATTAGTAATATAGTTTCTAACATTAAAAAAAAACCAAATCAAAAAAGCCCCCAAACAAACAACAAAAAAACAAATCAGTTTTAGGTATTGATCAGCTTTTCCTCGTATTTTCATACCTCAACTCTTATTCACAGCTGTCATTTTCTATCTTCGTGCACAGTGTGCTTCCTGCATAAAACTCATTCTGTATCCTGTGGCTTTTCTTCTGTGCTTTCCATGCAAAGTGTCAGCCTTCCCCAGGAGCAAATACAGGCTTTTTGGTCGACGGTGACTAACAGAACTATTCTAATAATGAAGAATTTTGAACTGTCACCTAGCTTGGCCTCGAGAGAACGAGGGCTACTGTTAAGGTTCCACGTCTGAGCACAATGTGCCATGTGGAAACTTATACCCTCAAATACTTTTTTTGTGTCTGATGAAACAGTTTACTTTTTCTCTGCCTTTAGTGTTTCTGTTTTTATCATATTTGGATCTATGTTATCTCTCTGGAATTTCTTACTGCTATCTGTAGCCATATCATATCTAAACCCAGCTCAACTTAATTTTTCTCTTGACTTCTGTATCTTTAATTCCCCTCTACCCCCTAGTCATTATATTTCGTTAATTATTCTAATATTACTAGATTTTTCAAAATCAGAAATTCAGCCTTAAGAAATGAAAAGGGTTTTTTTCCTCCAGGTTTTTACGTTATTGTTACTTTTACTGTTTTACATAATTAAAAAATTTTCTCAAAAATGTCATCTAATTTTCCAAACTGTTTTGTTGATTTTTTTAATTATTATTATTTATTTCTTCTGTGTAGAACTTCATATTAATTACTTCCAGCCTCCTTCACAGGCTTGATAGCAGCACATTTGTTCTCTTGCATGCATTTCTTTCTTGATCTTTTTGACAACCCTCAGAGAAGCAAGGGAGCCTACAACAAAAAGCATTCCCACTTCTGCAGCGGTGATATAACGTGATGAGTTCATTACAATTTGATTTATATGAGGTGATGCAGCTACTGAGACACATTGTCCCCAGTATCTTAAATGTAATTATTCCTTAACAGGTACAATGTAGATGCCATTCCTTACATTTACTTAGAAATAGATTCTACCAAAGTACATCCTACCCTCCTGTTTCCAGCTGTGGATAAAAGGCATCTCTAATCACTCTGCATTAGAAATATGTGACATTGACTTGAGTTAACATACAAAAGTAGGCATAGCTTTTTTAGCTACTGAATAACATACAGTGCAATCAGTATTCTCCAAATATGCATTTTTTAGTAAGTTCAATCAAATGGAGTTACTGAAGTATAATTTTCTGCCAAGCTTCCAATGGCATTTTTAGGCATGTAAGTATTAGCATGGAAGTTAACAATGAAAAGCGTATCAATTGCAGTCAATTACAGTATCTGAATTTCAAAGAAAAATACTTTGAATAAGTAGTGTGCTAATAATGAGCCATAATTTGCAGACTTGTTCTAATTTTTCCTATTGTTGTGCAGATAACATTGAAGTGGCTTATCTAAAGACCCTGACCAAGGATGATATTATACAGTTCTACAAGGTAAGTTACTCATATAGTTAAAACCTCACTGGAGAGAGATGTAGAACACCACTGGATGTTATTTGGATGAACTATGAAAGCATATACTTTCCTGCTTTAGGTAGATGATATGATTGATGCAGATACCTTAATAATAATTTTGTTTCCTGAACCTTGCTTAGTTTAATGGCAACTAGAGTACTGTAAAAGTTGTGGAGGATTGGGTTTTGTCATGTGGTGTTTTTGTTTTGTTTTGTTTTCTTACCAGCTCTTATTCTTCTCCTGTCTCATTTATCCTTTCTTTCTGAATTAAAAAATATGCTACTCTATGACCAAACTTCGCCAAAATTGCAAATTTGTTCTAATTTGTTCTTTTTTTTTTCTTCTTCAACCAGTAAATGATTCAACTTATTTTGTGTGATTGAATTGTGAATGAAACAGATATTTCTAAAGCTTTTTTCACTGTAAATCAATGCTTTTTTTTCTTCCTTTTGTAGTTAGGCAGAACAAAGGAACAGCATAGTGACACAGTAATTGTACACTGCAACTCAGCATGAAGTTGCAAGATGGATATCTAAAAGAAGCAATCGAAATACGAGGGGTTGTCATCCCCCCATGTCCTGTGTCATCATGGCCCCTCCCCCAAAAAATAAAAATTGGGCCTCATTCTTTTTGTTTTGTAACAAATTTCATAGGCACTGATAAGTCACTATATTGCAAATTGTTCATACTGTTTTATTACTTAAGAAGCAGCTAATAGCTCAGGGAATCACGTAGATGTATGTCTTTGCAACTTACGGGTGAAATGCACTCATTATCCAAGGATATTATCCAATCCAATTTCATTATCCAAGGTCATCTTTACATTACCATCTATTTTCATGAGATTTAACGTATAAAACTGGTTATTATTCACAATGCACGGTGAAGACCAACATCTTTGTTTTGTATTTATAGTATGATAGCGCGGGTAAAGATTTGCAGCAAACTTAGTAAATAGAATTTCACTAGTTGTTGTTTAATAAATGATAACTTGATCAAGTATCCACATTCTGATTTTTGTAGGAATAGATACTATTTTGCTTTCACTAATGTTCTACTATTCTAGAACAGAAATCCCTGGCCAGACTGGTGAGCTGGTCCTGCTCAGTTTGATAATTGTGTTCAGGTTGATGTGCTTCCAGAGGCTGCCAGGGATCGAAAATTCTGCAGAGATTTTAGGTTGCATTCCCAATACTATGACAGTTAATGGCTCAATTCCTAGTACTTCCAGTTTTTCTGAGTCCCACACAGTACATGAATTTTTTAACTTTGTGGTAAAATAATCCAAAGTACTGCATGGATGACTTCTAATAATATTTGAAAATTCAAATAGTCCCTCATTTCAAATCTTAAATTAAAATTTAAATGGTCTCATTCCTTACTGTTTTGTAAGTACAATATCTGAAGGACCTGATGTATTTTACTGTAGGTGCTGTTGGCAATAGATGCTCCGAGGAGACACAAGGTATCGGTGCATGTCCTTGCAAGGGAAATGGATTCCTGTAAGTATTGTGCTGAATATTTTATTTAATCAATTCCTGTTTAAGCAAGTCACAGTTAAAGAAAGGCGTGTTACACAGTACAAATGCACTGTAAGAGAAACTCAGCTCTGGAGATTATGTTTTCAGAGGAAAAAGTCTTTATAGGTATTCTTCGCATGGGTACTTCAGATTTTCTGATTGATGTTTATGGCTGAATTCTTCAGCCATTCTGAAGCATATTGATTCAAACAATATATCTTAAAATAGCACTTATTTTTTCAACAGGATATTTAAAACACACACAAAACTCTGTAGTAGTCCTATGGGGAAAAACAAAATTAGGATTTGCAGTTATCAGTACAACATGGATTTTTTTTTTCTGACAAGCAATGAACATTCACAACTTTATTCAATCGCTTTCAAATGAATGGTACAAAAAACCACAAACCAAAACCAACGCCCAAACAAAGCCCATAGCCCTATTTAAACTTGAGAAAGTAAAAATTTTTTCAGGTTTTATTTTCAGATAATCTAGATCAGATGTGCATTGCAAACTGTTCCATTTTCAATTCAAGAAGGAAAAGGTTAAATATGTTGCTGGTTAATGTAACTAAACCGAGAGGAAAAACTTATATATAATTTTGTGCAGATTTTTCACCAGTTTGTACTGGACTTAAATCCCCATGTGTATTTGGTTGCAAAATCAAGAATATTAAATATTTGTTAAGTTAATATAAGTTATATAAGTTATATAAGTTAAATATTTGTCTGTAGAACAGAAAGAAGCAGGTAGTTGTGTGCCTGTTGTGAAACTCCTTCCAGTTTCATTGATAAGTAGATTAGCAGTTTTTCTTCCTACCTTATCTTTACGTGCAAGTAAAATGGATATAACTGCCTCAGCGTGTGTTCTCAAGTCAAATCCTGGATTAAGCTCTTTGTATTTCTAAAGACAGCCATGGAGTATAAAAGCAAAATGTTCAGAAAATCTTATTTAGAAATGTTTTTAAATTAATAACTTGTGCTTACATAGATACCTGTCTTATAAAACAGTTTATTATGTGAAAGGTATTGATTAAATTATGGTCCTGAATTAATTTTGATGATGTTAAATAGGCCCTGTTGTTGGAGAATTTCCATGCCAAAATGATGTGAACCTGGCACCAGCACCACCACTACCGCAGGTAAAAAGAAATACCACACAGAAAATCCCAGGCTGTTTTCTTCATTTGAAATTAAGAAAATTTGGAATTAATTTAGTATCATCAAATACAATCTTATAGGGAGAAACAAACTTCTTGAAATTCATGCTGTTGTGAGGCTGATGTTTCAGATCTTGCACACTTGTATTGTCATCTTCAAGAACAACAGGGATTGGATTTTTCCTTTTTTTTTCTTTTCTTTTTAATAGTCTGTCTTGTTCCCTCTGTTCCTTCTATTCCATTGACATGAAATCTAATACTCATAGTTCACTGATTATCTACACATGGAGTAAGCTACAGGTTATTATTGTCTGAAAATACTGATTGTGTATGATCAGATGTATCAAGTGTGGATAGAAAGATGCATACGCATCAACACATTTATCATCTTTGTTTAAAAAAAAAAGACCCCAACTCCAAACTAACAAGAATAAAACCTACTATCTGATCATTGTCTCAAAGCCTAAAATACTGATGCACGTTCCTATCAGTATGTAACCTGTGGAGGAAACAATTTGACCAGTTTTGTTCAAAGAATTATTACAGATGTCACTGTGCAGTTAGATACGAGAGCACTGGGCCCTTACAGGGCCTTAAAGGAACTTTCTTGAAGAAGGGTGGTAATGTTTGTCCCAATGGATAATTAACTGTTCACAATGCCATAGTAGGGCTGTGTTCTTACTCAATCCTTATAGGTGAAAAAATCATGTGTGGAAATTTCTTTAAGAATTATATGAGAATATATTAGCCATTATGACTGAAATATAAAAAAGTTACTTTGTTACTGCTACTAAAATAATAGCTCAGAGACTTGCTATTGTTTTTATGATCTTACCTCTGATATTCAAAGGATGGGTGGAATGTTCTGAAGTGGAATTTGTAAATGAAAAGATGTCTACATTTACTAAAGTGACTGCCATTATTAGTAATGCAATTACTGCACTATAGCTGCTGTTTTCAATTACACACAATAAATATGAAACCATTTATTTCATAAAGAAGTAACACTATATTTTGGGTGATCCTGTAATCAAGGAATTTGCATCACTAATCTTATAGAAAAGAGCAAGAAAGCTCTGTTTATATGTAGCTGTAGCAAAAGTTGAAAAAGTGGGGAAATCCTCATTTAAAGGTACTGAGTGGACTTTGTCTTGCTTTCACTTCTTTGCAGCCAAGTGTGATTGAAAACATGACAGAGTTCAAGCGCAGTCTCCCGCTCTTCCCCCTGGTGAAACCACATATCAATTTCATGGCTGCAAAACTGTGAAGAGCCCCAATGGATGAAGAAATGCAAATGATCAGTACTGACATGGTTCCAGGGGACTTCAAGATGAACAAAATTATTAAAGATTAGGAGAAATGGTTCTGTCCATTATGAAAGTCCCGATTCCCTTCTTGGTTCATTTGACATTAGCTGTGTGTTAGGGATAGAGAGTATATAAAAATCAGTTGTGGTCATGTGTCATTTATATTGCAGACAACCTGTTGAAAAACAAAATCAACTGAAACAGTAACAATAAAAAACTTGTAGATGCAGTATATTTTTAAAATAGTACATCCCTTCAAATCTTCATTTTGATAATATAACCCTCCACAGCAAACAAAATTCTGTGAAATACTCTTGTTTCTCTTGAAGAACATTATTTAGTATCCCAATAATTATGTTATTGGGATCTGGGGGGGGGTGAGAAAAGTAGGTCATTTTTGGTGATGGGGTCAAGATTTTTTCTTAAA
This sequence comes from Scolopax mira, assembly GCA_004320125.1. Lineage (NCBI taxonomy): Eukaryota > Metazoa > Chordata > Aves > Charadriiformes > Scolopacidae > Scolopax > Scolopax mira. The sequence continues at coordinate 61,235 of BJBW01002980.1, read as the reverse complement.
AATAGAGAGTTTCACTTTCTTTTTTAAAGTGATGTGTCGAATGATACTTTTAAAATTGATCTTTAATGCAACCAATATATTTTCTATTTAAGTTTTATGAAGACCAGTGGAGGGGAAAAAAAAAAGGAAATTTGACAACACAGTAGTAAGTGAGAGAACTGTCTTAATGAGAATAATTGAAGACGTGGGCATGATTTTAATCTTTCTACACAAATTTGGGGACATTTTATATAAAAGCTAGTAAAATGCTGGAAACATTTAATAGTGCATCTTATTTTTGTTATGAAAAGTGTTGTCCCAGTCTCTTGGTACCATCAACATCCTGTTCAGTTTTTCAGTGTTACAGTGAATTGTTTCCATTTGGTATACAAAATACTTTGGTGTAATTTTTTGTTTTCAGTTGTGGATGTACCGATGAAGAATTCGGTCTGTTTTGCCTCATCTGTTATGTCAGATCTCAGTCCAGCAAATACTAGTGCAAATACCTTTAAGCCCGTGGCAGTTCTTGGCTCAAGAATGGGCGAATGCAAATACGGGCCCTGTAATGGGTCAGACCACATCTGGTCTTCTTGTCCTCAGGAGTCCTTTGGGACATCACAGTGCTGCAGTGGCATGGGGGTGCAGGTCAGGCTACATCACAAAGGGTTTGTTCCTGCTTCTTTAAAGAAGGCTGTGCAAAACCCAGAAGGGTCAAGGATTATGCTGAGATATTATATATATTCTATAATTTAGTAACAGAATAGATGGTGTCTCATCTTCACCAAGTTCACTGACTTCTGCAGAGTGATCTTGTGCTTGGGATAGCCCCCAAACAGAAAAAGGGAGCATCTTGCTGAGTCTTCCTACCTCTTTAATGCTTAAAATGGATTGTAATTGTTCAGACGGGACAGAGTATGCAAAGCGCTGAAGGTACAAATTCTGCTCACCAGGGGTGTTACTGAGAGCTTGCTTCTTACTAAAAGAACCTGAAAGAAAGGCGGTGGTGTGACACGCTGCTGCCAAAGGTCAGAGTCGTGGTACACTCCATTGGGTTCTTCTTGTCACCCGTGTTCTGCACCAGCTCTGAGGCCAAATTCAACCAATGTTCCACAGGGCACGGGCCTCAAGTTGTGTTTATCCAAGAGTCTCTTCCCATTGAGTAAACACAGCGTATTTAAAAGCCGTTTTAAAGGCTAACAGGACATGTTTCAACATCTTTTAAATAAATTTGATGACAGTTTGCCAAGGAAGGCCACTAATGTGTTTTTTTTTTTTTGTAGCCTGAGGAAGAAAAAATTTAACATAATATAAGCAAAACCAGTAAAGGTGTATCTGTTCACCATGTTTTTCATGGATCCTTCACATAAAATGGGTTTTTACCCTCTTGCATTTCACTTCTGTTTATAGTTTTCCTTTAGTAAAAGTTCTTGTATTATATATATTAAAAGTTTTGACAACATATTATAAAAATATATATTTTGAGATTTAGTATTTAAACATACCACTCTTACGGTGAATAAAATGAAATGGCTTCTATTGTGTGTAAAAATAAAAATATATATATTCATCGAATTACTATCAACTCTAATTTTAACAAAATATATAAATAAATTGGAATAGCAGTGTATTTAACACAAGTTCACAAATCATGTTTTCCAGAGGAAAAAAATGTAGAATTTCAAAGTTCTGTGACTGAATGTGGAAACCCATGTAGTTTTCCACCAAGTCTTGATCACTTTTAAGTGTTCTCCAGCATTTTACAGTTTGAGTTTGATATAGCAGTAAATTTTGATAAACTCAGGCATACTAATGGGTTCATTTTAATGGATCCAAAGCTGCAGTGTCTACAAGCAATAAAAAACTACCTAGAATACACTGTAATTCAATTTTAGTGCTTGTTAATTAGTTTATGTAAGAAACAATAAATTATTATTACGTAACTGTAATTTTTGCAAGTGCTATTTTAAGCAGTTGATGTGGAATTGGGTGCATGTGACACAGCCAGTATGACAGAGTGCTAGAGTTATTCTGTTTACAATAAACAATCTGAATTTAATGTTTGGAGTTCTTAATTTGTTTCATTTTAATTTTTTGCATACTGGTCATGTTACATCTATCAGTCTGCATGTTGGTTGTTGTACGTGAGCTGGGATTTCTTGCTCTCCAGTGCCTGGACTGGGCAGACTAGGGGAGTCACTGCCCCCTATGGCACCTTTTGGTAGATCCACTTCTGGTGCTTGCTGAGTGTATGAAAACTTAGTAATATACAGGTAAAAATATTTGGACAAGACAGGAATTTAATTATCCAGCCTGAAACTAATTTCAGAGCGTAGCTGCATCCAGACGGGATTGTGCACAGTACAGCTTCACAGGGTTGCTTTTGAGCAGTTGCTTTCCTGGGTCATTTCCTTTGCTTTGTGCACACCAAAGGGTAATGTTTGGAAAGGTTGGGAGTGAGTGTGTGTGTGTTGGTTAGAATAGCACGTAGTGTCTGTTCTGCATTCTGATAGCACAAAGGTAACCGTCAGTGTTTCTGCGGCTCCAAGGGGCTCCCTGGAGTCACACCTGAGGGTTGGAGCGCTGAGAGGGGCAGGTTTTGTCCTGGCGTTGGTGGGAGCGGTTGGCATGCTCTGCTGAGAAATAAAGTGCCTGCAACCCCATGGAAAATTATTTGTCCCCAACATCAGGGCTTGCTTTCTCCATTCCCAGTCACTAGGGATCAGTGTAAATCTTGACTCATTGGTATCGGTCTTTCACAAAAATCAAGCTGTCCAGCTTTAGACTGTCACTGTGAGTCCAAATTTACCACTGCTGCTGTTAGCCATAAAAGAATGCTTGAGTTTATTCAGAATATTGTTTAAGCTTGGATGTGATCAGCCCTTATTGACCATGTATTCCACAGTGTAATCATAAATGTGGAGAAAGCATCATACACCTTTTAAACTTCATTTATTATTTTCTAGCTCTTGCTTTAACAGAAGGTCAGCCAAATTTTACCTTCTCTCTACCGTTTAACTGGTTAGTATATTTCTGCTATGAGTCTGCCATAAAGTGAAAAATCATTACCTTCTACACTGTTCTTCATATGTTTTTCCATATTTTTTCAGAGCTGACCATTGACTGATAAGGTCATATACAGTGACACCTGGTTCTTCCCTTGAGCTGATCCCTAATTTGATAATCAAATCCAGCTCTGAATACTTTGTTTTCCACCCAGCGTGTAATCTTGTTGCAGGATGCTGCACAATGCAGGTATCTCTCTGCTGTTCTAAAAGGAAAAGGGATCAGACACTCAGGTACCTTTCTCATCTTGCATGTCATTTGAAAAGATGCCTGGCCTGTGCAGATTCTGCTGAAAAGCTTTTATTTGAAACATTTCAGAGTCTACTTACCATGCAAAGAATTGACACGTAAGTTACAGTATGTGCTGTTGGTGGACTACAACAGTAATAGTATGTGAAATCTGAATGTCAGTTCAAGGGAGGAAGTCTCTGTAAGGCCAAATGCCCAGCAGAATGGGAAACGTCAGATAAACTTACTTGAACTCAAGCATTGAAACAGAGATTGAAAACATTAATGACTTCTGAAATTAATATTTCTAAGCCACCCAAGCCTGTTAACTAGAATTGCAGCACTGAAGGATGTAGACAACACACTGCTGAGCGTTTGCCACTGCTAACTTTTAGGACTCCCTCTTTAGTGCTGCAGCGCAAAATTCTGAATTCAATTCCTTGGTTGTTTGTGCGATGGCTGAGGGGAGATGTACAGCTCCAAGGGGACTTGAGGTTCCTGCTGCTCCAAGCGAGGAAGTGACAAGTGAGAGGCATCCAAGTTTGAGTCCTTGCAGGAGGTCAATACTAGTGTCTTTTATGCCTTTTACATGGCTGAGGCCAAGTCATTTCAGAGCATGTTCAAAAATGGAATTCTGCACTATCGAGCATAGGAAATGTGGGTGTATGCAAATCTTAGTGAAAGCTGAGATTGGGCTTTGAAGATTAAATTTTGGATGCTTTTTAGTGGACAGAGGTCTTAAAAATGTATTGAAGTGATAAGGCATTGTTGGAACTGGTTTAAAATGCTAGAAGCATGTAAGCATTTCATACACTACTGCTCAAAAATGGCTCACTTGGTATTTTTCAGACTTTCCAAATTGCTTTGGAATGGAGTAAGTTTAGCGGCACAGGTTTCAACCCACATGATGATTTGCACAGGTGTGTAAAAGTCTGGGAAGGTCACAACAGGTTAGTGCCTATCACAGCTCTGGAGTCAGTAAGCTGTCGAACAGTTCAGCGTTTCACCACTGTCTTTTTTGGCATTACAGTAACTTTTAGCCTGCTAACACTTGTGCATTCCAAGCCTTCTGTAGCATTGGGCGGGGGGGGGGGGGGGAAGTGTTTCTTATGAACACCTCCTGCAAGTGAAGCTCTGTGTTTCACCGGTGAGATACCAGTGTCATTCCCTGGCACTTAGCTATTAAACGTGGGGCTTCAGGAATGTGGGAAAAAAAAAAAAAAATCTGTGCAGGTAATTCTCCGGCTCATAAATTTGATTAATACTCATTTCCGTAAAAAATTCTAGGAAAATAAAGTAATTGTGCCAGTTCTGCAGCACTGAGTGTATTTCAGGAACACAGGAATCTGTATGTATAAGTGGATCCAGCATCTCCACTACCCAAGTGTTTACTTCTGGTACTTCTTGTGTCACCTTCAAGGGCAGAGATGTCCCCTCTCGTCTCTGATCCAGGTGAGATGAGCAGATGCTCCCACTGTCACTTCAGCCATGGTGTCATCAGTGTCCGTTTGGCACTGGCCCACCAGCTGTGGGCTGTACACCTCTGCTAGGGTATTTGTTCTGTCCTTAGAACTTGCCTTCAAATGGTGCAAGCTTTGTCCATACAGTTGAGCAAAGATGGCATCTGCAGGGGTGTCTGAGCCCAGAGAGCCATGCCAGGCGGCTGCTGGACCCCAGCACAGAAGGAGATTTAAGCAGGTAGAAGTGTTTCAGAAATACAGGTGCTACTCGACTGCAGCAGGGTTGGATCTGCTGTTGGATGCACAATATGATTTTATTGCTGTGAATAATCTAATAAAAATGTTCGTTATGCAGCCTTTTCCTGGAAGAAGCATATTGAAGAGTGGAATAGTGTGTAGGCTCTGTGTAGCTTCAAGAATGCATATACAAAGAATACTTGTATTTTTGATTTTCCACTTGAATTTAAATGTCAGTAATCATTAGTTTAAGGATGTGACAAATGTGAAAACACAAAAGATTGTATTAAGCTTAATGTGTACAAAATGTAAGTGTGAGCTGAGGCGCTCAACCACACTATGAGACACTTAATAATGTTGAAATGGAAGATAATGCATATAAGTTGAAAGCAAGTAGTTGCATGCCATTTTGCACTTCTTGTCTGATAATCATCTCTTACCTGTCACATCATTATGTGTAAATTTTAAATTCATCTGTAAATTTTAAATTCCTGTGAAAAGGGGTTGTGTTATGTCTGTAAACTACCAATGCACAACTGTAGCACTGTATAGCTAATATGTATGAGGCTTTTTAAAATGATGAATTAAGTAACTAAGAGTGACTATAAGACCTTATTTTCAGGACAACTTGCAGTGTCTGAACTGCATAAGTTCCTCTTTGAGCTTTGAAAACAACAGAATAAAAGGCATCAGAATTTCTCATTAATTTTATTAACTGCATTCTCTATTAAATATACACAAAAAAAAGGCAGTTGAGATAATTTGGAGGTTAAACCCTAACTTAAGCTAAATCTTAAAATACTTAAGCTGGCTTGACAACTGGAGTAAGTATGTTGCCCTGTAGTATGTTGGCAGTCCTAGTTAATAATATATGTATATCTTAAAATGGTTTTGGCATAAACTTCGACTAGTCATTTAAAATAATATTAAATAATGTTAGAATAGCTTAATAGGCCCAGAAGTCTTGTAATGTTCATGTTGTTGTCTTTAATTTGATTTGAGACCCCAGATTTAGGGTCTCAGCCTTGTCTAGCATAAACAGAGTCCTATAGTTTTGTATCTTGTTTGAGTAAGCTTTAATTCAGTGACACAGGTGCTGGAGGAGCTGCCTTGCTGTTCCCCAGGAGTCACTGCACACCGTGCAAGCAAAACAATAAAAGCCCAAGATAACATACACCTATATTTGTAAAGTATGCAATTAATCCATCACTTTCTCAAGTGAAAGTGACTAATATACCCTCTAAAACTGTGTGGAAAGATCTAATATATCTGGTTGTCCAGCAGTTCATGAAGAGGTAATTGTTCAGAAAATGGGCTGCAACACAAAATCAAAACTACATATAGATTTATGTGCGTGATTAAAGATAACTATAAGGGGTAGCACAATCAGTAAGCTTAAACTATTTTACATTGGTAATTTCTGTTTTGTTGGAGATGTTGAGGCGTCCTCACACGTGATCCCAACCTTGCATGTGGCGTAGTTAGACAGACTGGTATCGCTGGGCAGAGACTGCATGAGAATGGGCAGCAGAGACCAACAGCAGCTCTCTGGTATAGGAAGCTGAATTTGAAGTGTTTATTCCTGTCTCTGAAAGAGTGAATGGCCAGTGTCGGGAGAGGCCATCCCCAGGACTTTGGGCAAACGGCGCAGTTCTGTTGGGGAGCAGCATCCACATCCACACCTCCTAGATCTGTGGTCCTTCCTTGGGTTCTGTTCAGTATTACATGTTAGTACCTCTTCGTGCTCAGAAAGGAAGCTTAATTATATCTCCTCTTTTGCACTATTTGTGTTTTATTTCCAATCAGCTGCTTGTCCAGGCAGGCAATGGCTATGCATGTGTATTTTAAGTCACCCATGGCATCTAGTCACACATCTTTGTGGGTATTTTATTTATGGTGATGAAAAAGACTGAAAGACCTGAAGTTGGCTTTTAAGTTTTTTTGGTCCCTTATTGAATCTTTATAGACAGCACTTACCAGAATTTTTTTTGACCTGGAAAGTCAAGTAGAAGTGACTTAATGGATGGTAAATATTGAACTCTAGTGCATTTTTTTTTTTTTTCAGTAATAAATTTAAGAGCAGGATTGTATGCTTAATTTGCAAAGGAATGTTCAGGTTCAGGGTGTAGTCATGCATAATCAATAACTACTTCCTATCCTTTGACCACATTGGGGTAAAGGAACACCAGGAAAGGAAGAATTGGGGTTGGTTTTGGTTGGGTTTTTTTTTGTTTGGCTGGTTGTGGTTGTCTTTTTTAGGTTTTCTTATCTCTTACAAAGTTTAAAGAAAATTTGCTATGCAAGAAAAGAAATCAAATGTGATAGCTTTTTAAACAGGTATATTTTCTTTTTTTATATATATAAAGTTTAATTATCATTGCTTGGAAAACAGCACGTACTTCAGATTAAGAATGTCAGCTTAAGAGTCATCGTGAAAGTACCTTTCACTTGCACTGTAATTGAAACTGTTCTTGGTGCTATATGCTACGGCCTTCACAGCAGTGTGAGGAGTTGTGTATCTCCCCTTTACACATGAAAATAATTTCCTTCATTTTCCTGAGGAATATCCTCTTTGTACGATTCTATGGATAAAAATCCTGAGGAAAACCGAGACAATAAATCACTTGTAAATGGCAAAAATGGTCCAGATGTCTGGGGTTTTTGTGTCTTTCCAAGCCGGGGTCCGCCTGGTGCTTCCTTCTCGCCTCAGCCTTCGCTGCCGCCCTCACACGGAGGGGGCCCGGCGGCGGCAACCCCCTTCCACTCGGGCCCCCTCTGGGTCCTCGGGGGAGACCGGGGCTGCCGCCGCCGGACTTGCAGCGATGATGCCGGAGGTGCCGCCGAGCTGAGGCGCCGTGAGGCGGTGATAAGCGCCGGCTGGGGTTTGATGAGGGGAATTCGACGATGTGACAGAAAATGGCGGGCGGGGGTCGCCGCCTGCCCTGTTGCTGCGGGAGGTTGGGGAGGGGGGGAAAAACGTGGGACAAGATGGCGGCGGCACGTCTGCGGCCGATTGGGGGGGGGCATCAGGTTCCGTTTTATCTCATTTTATCTCATTTATCTAATTTTATAGGGGTGGGGAGGTGCCTATAGGGTGGGGGGATTAATTTGCAGCACCAAGGGGAGCCGCACGGTTTTGCCGTGCATTGACCGTGTGGCTGATGCGGTGGCCGTTACTCTGAGGTAAAAGAAATTATTTATATCGGGTCACAGGCGTCACGAGTGAGATTATCTAAATTCATCAGCACTGCAGACCCCTGGCCGCTGCCAGGTTCCCACCCAGCACTGGGGAAGGTCATACTTGTGTGCTTGGCACCGTAACAACAAGGCACCACAGGGAAAGTCGTAAAAACAGCAACAATTTTGCCTTCAGAGCAAGTTTCAAAGAATGCGGTATGCAGGGGGCTGTGGAAAAGGGAATGGTCGTGTTAGACAGGTCCTTTCACAAAAGACGGCAGAAATAACGTTGCATAGGCTGCTGAGTTACTTATCATTTGAATAAAGGGGGCTCGGCAGTGAAGTGCTCATAGCACAGCCTTGAGGGTGTAATTACCAAGTGTTCAAACAAAAAGGGACACCGCAGAGGAGGGGGGGCAGTTTCTGTTACGTGTTACCTCAGTGACACAGACACCCGTTATCTCCTGGGGGAGAGCCACGGGCTCTGTCACGTGCTGACGTGCCAGCAGCGGGGACGTGTGTGTGTCGTTGCGATAAGCCCGCGTCGGTGCCATTTCAAGGTGCCAGGAGCAGCACGGGCTGAGGCAACACATTCCGCTCCCGCCTCTGTGGCCTCCTGGCCAGCCCCTCCCCTGCCTCTGGGGGAGGGGTCCTTCTCCCCTGGCTAGTCTCCGTCCTCCCCTCCTCACCCATTGTCACCTGCCTCCTTCATCCTGTTTGTGATCCACAGAACCAAAAAGCCCTTCTGCAGCTCTTGGGCTGTGTGTTACAGGTTAGTGCCCGCAATCTCTTGCCCATATTTCTTAGTGATGCAGTCCCCGACCTCGTTTTCCTTCATTCCTACACCTGTTACTGAACCCACATGTTATTTTTTTGCCTTTGAGTAGGATAGGCTAACACCAGTCATCTGAAGTCCTCCCTGACACCTAATTTTCAATTCCCCGCTTCAAACTTTGAGACTGTTAGAGACCTTCCACAATTTCCCAAATGACCAAAGTATCATAGAAGGAATCTTCCATAGTTACTCACTGCAGGCCACATATAATTGTGCTTAAAGTTTTATAAGGTTCTTAGCAATTGAAAACACAGCCTTATTAAAGGAGATATCAGGCGACCTGGTAGTGGTGGCAGCCTTTCTGTGTCAGGTGGGAGTGGAGGAGGAAACATTTCCTTGCAGAGCTCTGTAACTTAAGGCTTGCTTACCCTTGGACAGAAAGGATCCTGCACATTAGCCTTCCAAAAGCCTGTACTAATAGTCTTCTCTTGTCTCTAGACTTTCTAGTCTGTGGGAAACTGTGTACTTATATGTATGTACAGGCACATGAGTGCTGGGGAAAGAATAACAGTATGAGCCTTCATTACAGAGCAAGAGAAGCTGCTTTGGCAGCAGCCAGTAACTCTCATTAACCACATACTTTGCACAGGGAATGAAGAATGGAATTGCACAGCAGTACAGGAATTGGCTGCCTCTTTCTCTGTTCTTTACTATGCAGCCAGAGCTCTCTTTTCACCCGAGTCAGGCTTACCACAGGGTGTGAGCATCCCTGGGCTGCACCTGGCTGTGGTGGATCTGCTTGGAATAGATACGTGGGTTGCACATTGAAAGGATAAACTGCTTACCCTGTTTTCTGTAATTCTGTCACAGAGAGCAAGAGCTCACCCGATTCATTTAATTTAAGGAAAATACAAGGCAAATTGGTTGAAGGAGATGGAAAAGGGACTCTGAATCAGCTGATTTGCATTTAAAGGCTTTATTCTGCTTGCTCTCTCATTCTAAAAATATTTTTTTCTGGTTTGGAGAAATAAGATATAAATGATACTCTGGCATGAAGAGCATAAAATCTGACAGATTAATAAACTGTTCTCTTCAGAGCTGTAAGCTTGGAAAGAACATTGCAGAGATAATGCATGTTTCTGGCTTGAGAGAAGTCTTGTCCATTAGAAATACCCCACCCCCCCCCCGAAGATTGATCTGAAGTTTTGAGCTTTGAATTGGATAATTACTCTGTGAGATTTGAAATATTTTTAATTATTTAATTTCCCATTCACCAAAATTGAATAACATTGCAGTTGATTATTTAAAATGTTGTTGAATTAATTATGACATTTTGTTAAATTCCATTTTGTCTTTCCTTTGTCAGTTTTTTATTTCAAAGACCTCAGGTAATGCAGAAAGTGTATCACCCCAATACAGAGAGATAAGTCAGAGATTTGTCAGCTTGAGTGGCCTTAGACCTACTGATGCCTACTATCCCCTGTGATGGAAAGCCGAAGTGATGCTAGTTGCATATTACAGAGCAAGACTCAGAAAGCTGAAGGTCCCTCACTGGGCTCTGTCCTTTTGACCCTTGCACTCCTCTGCCTGGCACAGACATGCCCCAAGGAGGGGGTGCTGCTACCCCCACCCCTTTCAGCAGGACCCACCACCTGAGTTTAAGCGCAGCATTTTTGGTCAAAGCTGTTTTAAATACTGATGGCTTAGACTGCAGGCAGTATGAAAGCCAATGGTCTGCCTCATCCAAAGTTCAAGCTCCAACAGGGTAGGTTTAGACTGAACATTAGGAAAAAATTTTTCACAGAAAGAGTTGTCGGGCATTGGATTAGGCTGCCCAGGGAGGTGGTTCAGTCACCATCTCTGGACGTGTTGAAGAGTCGTTTAGATGTGGTGTTGGGGGATATGGTGTAGGGGAGAACTTTGTAGAATAGGCTAGATGGTTGAACTCGATGATCCCAAGGGGTTTTTCCAACTTAAATGATTCTATGATTCTATGCAATCCAGATATAGTGCCCACATTAAATGAAGAAAGGCCTGTAGCCGTGACCTAGAAGAAATATGATTGCAAAGGAAATTACACCCTTGCTGATGATAGATCTGTCAAAGCCTTTTAGGATGCAGCACATTGGACTGTAATGTTTCATTCAGTTGAAGGCAGCTTTCTCCCTTGTTTATATTCTGTAGCTTATTTTTGTGTCATTCCTCCAACTTTATTTTTCTCTGGCATATTTTATGGCAAGTTATTTAGGGGTCTAAAATAACTGTCAGCTTGGAGAAGGGGCACAGTTCCTCCTGTACACAATGCGGGTTAGAAGGTTCCTAGCCCAAAATGGATAGCAATATACTGCTATGAAGAAAGGCCATTCCCTATTGTAATGAACAGTGCAAGTTCAGTTTCAGGATTTTGTATTCTTTTCCTGGTTTAGGTATGCCATGTTTTATACTAATACCATCAATACATTAAGCATGTTCTTTTTTACTTGGACTTTCTATGACTAATGTTCTAGTTGATGATTATTTTTCGATTATGAGAGTTATTGCTGTTGTATAAATCCCCCAAGACACTGGTTTTCATTTAAAAGGACAAGGCTTCAAGAGTACCATATGAAAGTTTTAATCAAAAAGTAAAGTGAATATATATTTTGGGCTTAGGAAAAAAGGTGAAGGCTGGAACTAAGAACAATTACAAACCTCTACTGCAAAAACCAGTGCATGCTCATCACCTTGATACTGGCAGGCAGATTCAAAAAAATCTCAGCTCAATAGCAGGTGCCTATGAGAGGAAAAAAAAATTTCCCCTAGGATTCAGTCCTTAGACTAACTACCACCTGGTGTTTTTTGAGAGGAGTTAACCCTGGAACACTGCATTTGCATTGTGTCTGCTAACCTCAAAGCTTAACACAGGACAAAACCATCATGAATTTAGCAGAAGTACCAATTCAGATAAGTACAGGCTCAGCTATTACTAAATTGGCAATTATAACTAGATAGTGTCTGCTCCCCAGCCATCGTCATTGTCGTCGCTGGAAGTTTTGTCTCAGTTCAGTGAGTGTTCTGTTTTGTAAGCTCTCATTTGTCTTCTGTTTGATAGTTTACAGTGATTTTGTTTAGCTGTACTGATGAACTGCTGTCAATGGAAAATGCTCCAACCACCAGAGGCATCTGAGAAGGATTAGCCAAAACCTACAATTCCTTACACAGTTGGAAAATGGGGAGATTAACTATAAAAGGCCTGAACTAGAATATGAGATCAGATCATCTGCTCAAATACTGCATGTGTTTGGGATGGCAAATCCATATCCAACTGTCATTATCCCTGACCTTTAAAAATAACTTTTCAGCACAACCCTAACTACTCTGGCAGGAGCAGCAGAATCAGGAAAAAGAAAATTAATCACAGGCAAGTCCTAGCATTACCTGCGAGGAGTCTAGATCTGCCTTCAGATAATGCGGAATTTTGGAATTCCAGCACCTGCTCTAGGCTTACATTGCAACCACAGCTCTGATAAGGAGGGATAATCTCATTCTATACGTGATAGGAAATCTGTATCTTTTTTCTGCTAAGCAGTTGGTATGGTTCCAAAATATGCCACAATGCTCTCATAGGCTAACTCGGTCTCTGAAGCTGTTGCACTGTGTCTGGCTGTATTTTGGTGTCAGAGCCTTATAGTGCACCAGTACAGACAGAGGATTTTAATATAAAAATCTTGTACCTGCTGAGTAAAAAATGCATGAAGTTTTTTCAATAGAGCAAATTAGTCTCAGCCTCATGCTTAGATGGAGCAAGTTAACAGCTAACTGGGCTATCTGCATTGAGGAGGTGCAGTCACCCTGCAGTGGTGGCAGAGGGCACCCTGTGCCCTTCATGCTTGTGTCTCTACAGCAGGACTCGCGGAGCCTGTCCTGGAGAATGGGAACCTGGCTTCCCTCCTCTATGCTGCCTGCCTGGCTCCAGTGCAAAGTAGTGACTTTCAGATCAGCCCAAAGCACTGGAGTTGCCCAATGCCTTAAGGGCAGGTCTGCAATCAGCTGGCACCATTTCAGGCCTGCAGGTCCCTGTTTTGCATGTATCATTAAATAACAGTAAAGGAAAGGGGGTCTTAGCCCAGATTAGAGCTTTCTCGCAGCAGTTCTTAAACCAGTCCTGCTGCCTGGATGAGCTGGTAGCAACAGGCTATGTGTGGTCAGGAACAGGGGCCTGTAACAGGGTTATCTGCTGTGGGCTTCAGGGGCTTCCTGTGGAGGCCACCGAGCCAGATGTCAGGAGTATAAAGATCTCACCTAAAAGCATTCGACTGGCATCCAGCAGTCACGTGGAAAGCAGGAATGGGCAAGGGGTAGTACATTTTGAAATATCAGGTGGCATATCTATGGCTCATTCCATCACAAAGCTGTTCTATGTGCATCTGCTCATCCAGCAAAGACCACACTTGAGCCGTGTAAGTGCACCTTGAACCAGCTGAAATGTAATCCGCAATAACCTCCTCCAGCTGTGACAAGTTTGTCAAATTTGCTTGAGAAACCCCATTCCTCCATTGGGATATACAGGTTATGTTGTCAAGTGGCTGATTTGTTTCAATAGATGGAAAATAAAATTTGTTTGTAGGACTTTTGGGACTGAAAAATCAGATTGTGCAGATAAAAGTGCCCCAGCAGACATTGCCTGTAGCATCCCTCACACTTGAGTCACCAGCTGACTTTTTAATCAGCGGTTCCTTAGATCTTTATTTTTTCAGCGTGCACTGCTGTCTCCATCCACTGAGACACCCTGACTCAGGCTGGGCAAACAGAGTAGGCTGCCACTCTTGTGTTTCGCTATCATCAGTAGTGAGCAAAAAGGCACATTTTGTTTTGTGTGTGTGTGAATGCGGGAATGGTATAAACTCATCAGATATTTCCTTTTTTAATGGAATATATTTTAAAGGACAAAAGGAACTATATCCACTACTCAAGACATAGCACCAAGTCCGCTTGTTAATAGTACTAGAATTTAACTTCATTATATAATCTCCCCATCCTTCTGTTTCCTTACCTATTGGACAGGGAAGATTAAGTATTATTACAGTATTTTAAGTGTAATCCTGCTCGGTTCCGCAATTCAGTTAGTAAGAGAGAGACTTGACTTTCAAAAAAGGGTTGTTACAGAAAAAAAAAAAATATATTTTGAGGCCACCTAATTACATCTCAAAAATGAAATAGGGAAAAAATCTGCTTTGCGCATACAGGAAACATTAGGAAGCAAAATACACCACTTCTGGAGTCTGTTTGCTTTGTGCTATATAATCATGGTGCATATTTGATTTATCGTAATTACATTTTAGTATATTTATTTGCTTTCTGACCAGAGCAGAACTGCCACATTCTGAATTCACCTTGTTTATGCCCTTTGTGCCTTTTCTGTGGTGTGTAACATCACAAGCTTTGTTCTTTTTAAAACAGAATAGAACCAAAACAAGCTGCAGATCATGGCTAGTACAAATACTCAGTTTCTCTTGCTCCTGTTCATACGTATGCAAACTTTGTTTTAACATCAGCTCAGTGGCTGCCATTTATAAGAGCACAGTTTAGGTTCAAGAAAAGGATCACATGCCTTCCCAGATGATGATTACGCAGGAACCAAAAGGGATTTAAATCTTATGCACTGTGTTTTGGAACACTTTATTCATCTTTGAAACAAGATGGGAAAAGAATAGTTACAAGTAAGGTGGTATGCAACTTAAATACATTGCACAATTCTATGTCTGGGACAGGAGGCAGGGGTTGACAACATAGGAAGGTCAGCTGCATTGCATGATATTTAATTTATGCTAAGTGGAAAGCACTTTCATTTTTAACGTACCTTGAAATTTAACAACTCTGGGGTAGAGAACCCTGCAGTTAAAAGATACTGCTTGTTTTTCATAAGAAAGCACTGACAGAACAAAAAACCCAGTGTTTTGCATTTAAAAGGTACCAAAGAATTTAAGAAAAAACTGAAGCTTTAATGAAGTTGATTGAATTATGCTTGTAGGCTAACAACGATTTTCTATGCCCTTCTCAGCAGTCAAAAGAATTGCTATTGTGTTGGTTATGAGAAATGCCGTAGCCATTCAATAGCTTGGTACTGAAGAAGTTTGGTCCATGTCTCAGTTTCAGAATGTCAAAATGGCATTTTTTTTTACCTGTAAAACAAATCTTCAAGTAAGTTTTTATACCTCCAGTCTCCCCCCTCCAAAAGGATTTCATCATGTAACTTGTGTTCTATAAAGCTTCTCTCATCAGTGGGAGTTACTATAATATTATGCATATTTAACCAACATCTGTTTTCAGATTAAAAAAAAAATAAATCTCTGAAGCTGAAGTGCAAATATACTGGAGAAGTAGTACTGTGGTCTGCTGCTTGAAGCAGAGTAACTCATGCAGGACTAATATTGCAAACAGTCACTAGTAACAAACTCAGGATTACTCACAAGGTCTTTAACCTAGCACTATGCAAGGGAGGTAGAGTGGTAGAGAGTTTCTGCTATCAGCTTAGTCAAACACTTCGGAACCAGTTATCATTTTGATGCAGAAAAAACAAAAACCACTCTTGGTTTTTGGTCAAAGTAAAAACACTTTTGATTCTGTACTATCTTATGTATTCTATCTTCTGTGCATAAGAAGCACCTGGAAAAATGGTAGGGGGATGCTTTCCCAGAGATAGTGAGTAGAGGATTAGCAGATTGTAATGATTCATGGCAGAGAAATGACAATTACTCACAACATAGACCTCAGACATACAGTGTTCCTTTAGCTGCTTTAGTTAAAGGCACTGATAAGTGTTACTAAGTTGCAGTAAGTGTGGAGGAGCAATTGAAAAATACAAAATCACCCAACACATCGAGCTGCACATGGTGTATCACAGTAGTCTGAAGCTAGAAATAAGTTGCGTAATTTTTTTTTTTTAAAAAAGCCTAGTAGCTTCTGTGGAGGCCACTGCTTAGGCAATTGCTTTTGTGTGGCTTAGTCACCAAGATGTGTTTGACACGCACTCCTGAGCTGCTTAGTTGAGGCAGTTCCAAGTCATGTCTGCGACTGGAATGGAATTTTTCTACTGAACTACTACCACTACAACCATAAATAACTGCTTTATGCTTACGGTATTCAGAGGTGCAAAAGTAATTAGATACCCAGAGCATGTCAATAACTAACTGGCAAGAATGGACAAATTGTCCACAGCTCTTCAAACCTTCTTCAGGTCCTTCTTCTTATGCAGATTGTTCATTCCTGTTTATAGAACATATTTCTTTTTTCACTCGCAGTAACATCCGCTTTCCACCTGTGTCTTCTCACTGCTGGATAGTGAGCTGTATTACCCAAGCTCTTGAATAAGGCCTTGAAATGAACTGTTAAAGCCTACCCTGGACAGAAACTCTGGGCAGACTTTGACACAAATACTGCTAATTTTACAGCTTATTCCAATAGAGCAACCTGCTGAACAGCAAATAAGAAAGAGGTTTTGGAAGTCTCAGTGCCTACAAGAATTGAGCCAGCTCATTAAGAAACACTGGCTTCTAATTTCCTCTTGGTTATGCTGGAATTTACTGAAACCGATTAAAGTCAGAATCTTTCCCACAAAAACCAGCAAGTGTAAGATAGTAGCAGGACAAGATATTGAGCAGCTGTGAGAATAAGGATTATGTAAAATCTCTAAACAGAGTTGATCCTAACAGTATATAGTAGTGTGATGGATTAAACTATTGCCGTAGTCCTAGCAAGAACCATTTTCCAATATATTGCTATTTACATGTACTTATCTATAGCCAAGAAAACTTTTGGTAAATTTTTTTTTATTTCTACATACACACTCAAATATACTGGAATTAAAACTCCTGAAAATTCAGGACAAAGGCTAGTTTCCATAAATGGTTCCTCTCCCAGGCTAATGCAGTAGTTAACTGTCAGCCTCTTGGAGGTTTCTTTCAACCTGACAAGTGCCATCACAATCAAGTAGCCACATATCCCTATCTTTTGAGAAAAAAACAAGAGGAAAATTAAAGAGATTAATAATACATGCTAAAACAGAATCAGTTGCATTTTAATCACCCTTCAAACCCAAAACTTATTCTCAAGCTGCAGAAGAACTAATGAATACTCAACTACTGTTTGGGTTTGTTCTGTTTCACGCTACGTTGAACAGAAAAGTGACTTTGCAAGGGTGCCAAGAAAGGGGTCTGTTAGTGAGAAGACAGCTGCTAAGATTATTTTTCAGCGTTTCCTAGCTTTTACCTATGATCCTATCTCATGCTTTCATCTATCAAGCCCCACCCAAGCATAACTAAAAAAAACCCCAACCAACCAACCCCAAGCAAAAGTCCTCCTAAAACAAACAGCAAAAAAACCAAATACAAAAGAAAACCAACAACCAAAATCTCATCAACACAAGTCTCAGCAGCAGCTGCCTACAGGAAAAGAATTCAAAACTGGACTTAGTACTGAAACTGGTCTTTGTACTTTAAAATGGAAAGCAGAAATTGTTAGCACAGCATTTCTTATGAGAACAGATAACATGACCGTACTCGGTGATGCATTAAACAAATTTGATCTTAGTTCTTCAAAAAAGAAAACCAGAATAGGATGCGTCACAGACATAGAACATTAATAATAGAGTTCCAAAAGCAAGATTACTGGTGCAACAGTAAATGGATCCATGACCTTTGTAATTGTACTTCTTCCAGCTCTCTCCATCAGTAAAAACAATGATGCAGAGACACTTGTGTGTGACTAAAAACTTTTCTAAAAAGGCACCTAGTAAATAGCTGCTCCAAATGACCCTTCAAGACCTACTCCATGAATTTGGCCAAGTTCCACAGTATGTATTTAAAAAAGGGGAATTCTCACAGCTGCCATGACAAACATGCAGCTGAAATTCTAGTAAAAATAGTGTCATCAATTAAAATAGATAATTCTGACTGAAGTCATTGTAGCTAAGCATATCTTTTCTTACAAGCACAGAACTACTCTAAATGCTGAGAGGCATGAAACAGCTACATGGCTGGATCCTCCTCTGATAACCAAGGAGACAGATAACCTTTGAGATACAACTCCAGATGAGGAGGGAATCAATATACTTCAAACCAGGCAACTCAAGCAAAGTGTTACAAGGAAAAATTTTTGCAGGGAAAAGAGCCACCCCTCAAACAAAAAAATAGTGAAATGTATAGTAGGGCTCCATTTAAATCTAAGAGTTTAGAATAGGAGGGGAGAGAGGAGAAACATCTCCTTTATATTTACATAGTCACAGCTTAGATGATTTGTGCCTTAATGTCTATATAATGGAAGGCTAAGAGAAAGCAAGTTACAGATAAGAAAGTACATTAAGATACACTAGATAAAATTTCATATTCCTTGTTCTGAAAGTAATGGGACAAAAGTTAACCATTGGTGAAAAAAATACTTCCTACAGCCAGTATTACCTTTCTCAATGAAGAGGGATCGGTGTATTCCCCGAGTAACTGCTGCATGCCAGCACAACCCAGAACCCCAGCCCCAGTTCTGTAGTCCCAGAAGTTGTTTGTCTTGTAACAATTCTTTTGCTTTAAGTGTTTGAGATATGCATTACCCTACATAATTTATTGATTACTAGAGAGGAAAAAAATAAAAATAAGGTAAATGTAAGTTTAAAGTCTTATTCTTTCTTTACCCTAAGGTATTTCTTTAGTCTGTCATCTTAAAGTTGATTATATAAATCCTTAGATATGCATTAAACCAAAACATTTTTAATTCAGAAGTTTTGCTATAGGCTTTTGTTCAACTGACAAAGTACACTAGGGAGTGTAAAAAATATTTATTCAACCTAATTCAATGTAACTATAGTTTTCAATACTTAAAAACAAGATTTACAACACAGTCATGACCTTCTGCCACTCGGATTAAATAATTTTATAATCCATACAGTGTTTTTATAATTGTATTTTTACAACAGCTTTAACTTCCATAAGAGACAGTGAGCTTTCCCATAGAACAAGTTTCAAACCCACTAATTTCCATCATATAATTCTTCATGAAACTTTAAAAAACAGTAATAAATTGGTTTGGAAATATATACAGGGAAGACCACAGAAAAGCTTTTTCTCAAAATGAGGAATTCTGTAAGAAATACATATTATATCATTTCCAGACTATCTTACAGAAAGCAGCAACTGTCAGATGTTGCTGCTCTAAATAGAGTTTTATATAAAAGTGAGCCCACTAACACAAATATAATCAGCAGACTTACAAGATTATAATAATTCTTTAGTTGACTGAATGTATAATTTTCAATACCTGTGTAGTTTTTGAATACTAGTTGGCCATTATATACACTTTTGTACAGTTCTAAAATATTAGATCTCAGTAATTAAGATAAACATACTATAGAAAAGGTATCATATTTTGAATTTCTCTAACATACATTATTGCAGTCAAATATGAAGTGCCTTCTGCATTTACTTAATTTCTGGTAAAAAGAAATATTCACTTAGGAACACTTTCACTAAAAGATTTTTTTTTTAAACCTTTCTCCATGCATTTGACACACATGTGAACAAAGAAAAAACCCCAACTTTGAGAAAAACAAATTGTTGTTTAAAAAAACCCCAACCCTTCAAGTACTAAATCTAGATTAGGTCTAGTATGAATATTAAATGGCCATATTATGTTTGTCAAAATTCAACTTCCTAAACCAGTTAATTTTGGTTGAAATTAAGTTTACAAATGCATCAAATAACTGAAGTGCTTATGTCTCCCTCAGCTGGCTACTTTGAACATACTTTAACAGTAAAACTTACTGTACAAATAAACTTTATCACACATTTAAGATTCGTTACTGAGATGAGTTGTGGTGGAAGTGTCTGGCTCCGATGGGGTCCCCCAAGCATGATGTCACCCCTCCAGCTAGCTCCTCATCGCAGCCGTGTGGGCAGCGGGCAGCTTGGACCTGGCACAGAGTTACCTGCCTGGGTCTGGGTCTCGAGAAGGGTGCCCTGATCAGTCAGTTCAAAGTTAGCTTTAGTGTCCAGTGCTGTTTTCTCACACTTCTACTGCTCTTTCTACTTGTATGGATATTTACATAATCAACAGGAACATGAAAACTAAACAAGTGCATAACTTAACCATAAGCAACTGAAATTTACTTCCCCCCATGTAAGTATTTTACATGGAGGGAAAAAATGCTATCCAGCACCAGCCACAAAACAGTAAGAGAGCCACAAGAAAATCACACTAGGCACTGCAGGAGATACACCAGGGCAGTAAAAATTACCAGTAATACAATACTTGCCTGGAAGCCATGCTGATTCCAACATCTAGTACACAGGTGGCTAAAGCTGACACAGAAGTCCAGTAGTGATCTACCTTCTGCTTTCTCTGGACAGTCATCTGTTTACACTCCCTGTTTGATACCAGTAAAAACTAAGGAAATTTTTATTGACTGATGTCCCACAACTACTTCTTGGTAATGACTCACACTTCCTTTCTAAAAAAGAAATTCCCTTCATTGTATGAAATACTGAACTCTATGACAGCAGGGGTATGAAAACACATACAGAAAAGGCATTTGGATATAGCCTACATTAAGTACACAATTTAAAATGTGCTCATTTTAAATACTTTTCCATTCAGATTATTGGCTCAAAGAAAATAATTCAAAAGCCTGTTGCCCAACAGAAGTACCCCAAAATAATGAAAGCCAAGTCACATTCTTAGGTTCAGTGGTTGCTGAAAGGATTTACCCTGCCACAAGACAGTGCTTTATTATATTTAAGGAGGAAAAAAAAAATAGGAGCAGCAACTTATCACAATTCTCCACTAGTGTTCAATAATGATGGAACCAATACAACATGGAAACCTGTTAGGTGAGACTGTATGGCATCTGGAGATCACAGCCTTATGCTCCTTCTTGCTCAGGATAATTTAAAATTTTGCGGTGAGCTTGACGCAAATATTGCTGCTGTTTGAAGTAAACCTTAAAAGCTCCTTTTATAGCAACAAAAGCAATTCCACCCTGAAATAAAAAGATATTTTGAAAATCTGCAGTGTTAAATCATTGTAAATGTTCTTTTCAAAATGTCCTGGTCAAAGAAGATTTATTTTCCATCATATAGCATTTTCTTTTGAAATTTAACCAATTAGACAATTCCCAGTGAGTAGTTCACAGTTTGTCACACTATGACAGTGGTTAATGTTACTTAAAGAGATTACATACTGGATCTCTAAGACCTTTTATTTGCTTGGAAATCTTACAAATATTCTAAAAAAAAATTAAGAAAATCAAAATACATCCCATTTAAAGAACAAAGTAAAATACAGATATGTATCTTCTATCCTCCCTTCTCTTAATATTATGCTATACAGGCAAAAGGAATAAAAGTAATGATAATTCTATAATCAGACTATGAAATAGGCTACTTGCCAAAGTGTGGAGTGATACAAAAATCTTTTTTGTAAAACAAACTTTTCCCCCAGAAAATTTTACAGTATATTTGTCTCAAGTCTTCAAAATAAGAAGAGACAGTAAGATAGCCTTTTGTCCGCACAAACAGTTGTAATTTCATTGTTTCTTCCAACAGAATTGGAAACAGGCTGAAATAACATTCACATGGCATCAAACTCAGTGTGCTGCCCCCCAAAAGGCTGCCAGACATGCAGGTCCTCTCCTTGTCCTTCCCCCTCAATTCAACTTCTATGGAGAGTTATTTTTCTCTCCTTAAAGTAACAAAGGGGTTGTCTCAAAGAATTAGTAAACGGAAGCTAACATAAAAGCATAATATAAACCCCAGTCTTCCCTTGCAGAGATCATTCTTAGAAGATGCTGATTCCTCATCTTCATTATCACCCTTAAGTACTGCTAAGATCTGCCTAGTACCAGATACAAGTTTCAGCCTAGTCTGGAACGGAGATTAGTTTCAATCATAAGGACAAGTTTTCTCACAGGTGATGACTGTTCTCTGCCAAGATAGGCAACCTTAAAAAAACCCTCCCCTTAATCAAATGTCACTCTTATGCTCTGTATCAATTTATGTTCCTTTTTACTTTTCCTCCTTCCCCTTACAACACAACACTTCATATTCCCATATTATAATTGCTTATGAAACAAACAATACTGAATCTTACCAAGATTGTCCTTTGTAAATTTGAGTTAACACTGCTGAACATCAGCTTGCCCACTATGGTGGCAATAGTAGGGAAAACTAGAGCTCCACAGAGAATACGTGTGGCAGAGACATGATCTGCCAGAGGGTTAGCCTCTGCTGGAATGCGAGGAACAGGACATCCAATGCCTGAAGGAAAGAAAAGATTTATGGAGCCACCACCTCAAACAGAACAGTGTCCACCCCCACTCCATCACAAACCTACAGTCCAACTTTTGTACTCATTCTTACTTTCAAATAAGATCTGTCATTTTTAGTAGCTTGTTTTGTTGGTAAGACCTTAATTGAAACCGTGCTCCTCTTCCTCTTGCCCCAGCTTTCCCACTAGGTACTTTACAATCATAATCTAAATAGACTGAACATAAAACAGAGGAAGGGGTTATCCTTTTGCCATAGAATGGCAAAAACTATGCACCTATTCCCATCCCCTAAAGGGACAAATTCAGCCTTAGTATTTCCTTTTAAATTTAATCACTTTACCTGGAAATATGCTGTTCAAAATTTGTAGCTTATTAGAGTATTTGCGCCACAGCCTGAGCACATAGTCCTCCCAACGAATCATCTTGCCCAGTATTAGCATGACCGGGATGGTGGGAAGTCCAATCAAAAGAAATAAAGGATCAGCTCTCTCCATGACATCAAGACCTTCTTTGTGACCCACAACCTGGTGAATATGTATATAGTTGACAAACATAAAGACCACAACTGCATAAAGAATATAACTTAGAAAAACTCTAGCTTGCTTGGGGCTGCCTGCACATTTTAAGTTCAAGGAAGAAAAAGAGAACAATACTGTTTTACCTAACATATTCTGTCTTCCCTTTGCATCCGTGGTTTCTTGGTTGTAATGCAGATGAGCTGCCAGCCCTAGTTTACAAGTTACTAATCTTGCAGAGAGCTGTAATACAATTCCCTTACCATCTCTAGGGAAGTTTCATGTGCTTCTGTGTAAGTAAAAGCCTAAACATCTGAAACACCATAATAGCATGCTTTCCAAAATGCACAGGATTTCCAGTTTTAGAATAATTAATGTTACATTCAGAAATTTTTAGGTACAACTCTCTAAAGGATAAATCGACAACAAATCTCTCTGTTATTTAGGAATATCTTATGGAACAGAGATCACAGTATTAAAAAGTACTGCTTCTCCAGACAATACAGGAAGAGGTACATTGTGCTTTCTACTATCACATAAAAAAATACCATCAAACGTTGCAATTTATAAAACATACATAATAAAACTGCAACAGAGGTGTCCCTTATGTTTTCCTTAAAAAAAAAAAGTACATACTCTAAGTACTCTAAGTCTCTAGTAGAGCTGAGGACAAAAAAAAGAAATTGAAGTGGTATATCCTCTAGATTTTTCTCAATTTCAGAATTACTAAATGGTAACAAACTCCTTGAAGTGCTTCCAGACAGATCAGGCTCCTTCATTACTTTTCCCATAAGAATCCAAGAAAACTAAACACATTAAAATAATTATCATTACATTTGTCAGGCACTGGATTTGCTGATGTGTTTTCATCAACTTCTTATTTTCCCCCAAATATGCAAAAAGCTGTCAAGTCTTCGCTAGTGCAACACTTAGAATTAGGTGCTAAGAACATGCAACAATAGCAAAATTAAAAAAAAAACCAAACCAACAAAAACAACCCCAAAACCCCAACCAAACCCCAGTACTTCTGGAACAAAAGTTGGATGGAAGGAGTTTGGGTAATGTACCACAGCACCATCAAACTGTGCTTTTTAGCCTTGCTTTGAAACCCATTCCATTTTGTTCTTCTGTAACAAGAAGTTGTTACATACCACGGTCTCTAAAAATAGTTATAACCAATAGTGTTGCTACCAGAAGATTATTCCTTAAAAAAAATAATATTTAGCATTTGTCTTCCATCTCCTTTACTATCTTCCACCCAAATACTGATGTCTGACACTATTCTGTTTCTCCGTATAGTCCTTGTCCATCAAAAATGAGTCCCAGTACCTTGTCTCTTTGCTTTAGATTACTATTTCTCTCCATTTTCAGTAACCCTGTATGATTTGTTACTGACTTAGCTACCACTGGAGTCACACTGTCAATTCCATGTTTATTTTTCTCCATCTGAAGTTTAACCTTTAAAAAATAGCTTTTGTGCTTCTCTCTGGCCCTTCAACTGAAGGAAAGGAGTCTGAAACGCATCAGGAAACAAGTTGTATTAAACCCAGCAAATTTGGGTTGTAGAAGGGGTTGAACAGTTTTCCTCCACTCCTAGTTTAATCTCCTCCACTATAAGCAAAATTAAATTATTCTTTTACCCAGCATGCCATCCATACGATCAGAAAACATAAAATCAGAGGAAAATGGCTAATTCTTCATACCTGAGATTTGACCAGCTGTTTAAACTAATGTTTAGACAAATCCTCATTTCAAAAGCAGAACAACTACAGAAAAGAGCATTTATCTTTCTTTGCTTTAGCAAGCAGCTAAAGCATGTTCTAGGCCCATGAAAAAGGAATCTTAATTAATTGACTTTTTCTTTCAAAGTGCTGCTTTGAGAGCTGGTGCGAAGAGGCAACATGTGTACCTGCATCACAGTCACAGCTCCATACGTGACAGCTGTCCAGTAGATAGAGCCCACCATTATTCCAGCTGCAGCAAAGGGACATGCCTTTGAGATCAGGCGATCTGCAAGATCCAAAACGTAAACAACTGGACCTACGATAAAGGAAAAGTAAGGTTTCAAGATACATACGTATGTAAGCATACTGAAGAAAGCTCTCAGCATCTATCACTGACAAGAAAGAATGAACTTGACCAAATACAAGTCTGACATCCCGCATGTGCTGTTTAAATGAGAATATATAAATAAAAAGCTACCAGGCTAAACTTGTAACTTATTTCTACCTAACATTTCATTCACCACATCTTTCTGAGATATTAATATACTGGTTAGAGCACTGACTAATTTACCCACTGAAGTTGACTAGCTTCTTTTGTGCTGAATCAGAATTGTTCTGTTGTAGAAGCCATTTTAGGCTTTTTTGTTAAGATATTTTAGTTTTCAAAAGGAAGAAACACAAATTAGTTGTAATGTACTTCACGTGCATATCTTTGACCAGAACTTCACCTGAGAATTCTGTCACTGAACTATTCTGTTCTAAAGTAAAAAGGAACACAGTCAATATGAAAGATTCCTTCCACTGAAAGATGCTACATTCAATATTTTTATTCATCTCTCAAATATTGGAGGGAAAACTCCCAACCTATTCAGGTTATTTAGTGCCTTTGGCAACAATCCATTAATAGAGTTTCGTTGCTGTAGGGACAATGGCACTTTCCCGACTTACACAGAGCGAGATACTACCCTGCACACCGCATCTTTTCTTTGAGACTGCAAGAGCACCAGAAAGCAAGCGCCAGAATCTGAAGTCTGAAGTGTATGTATGGAAGAGAAAAAAAATGTCATCACCACGGCCTGATTCCACATTACGTTAATATTTGTCAACAGACTGTCCTCCTGCAGCTCATAAGTGTGAATAGTTCTTCTTAGCTCCAGCCTATAGACATTCTTCTAACCTAATGTCTCTCATCATAGTTTACCCACTCTGGCCTGTAATTCTTTCACTACTTCCTAATCTTTGGTATCTGTAAAATTTTTTTTGGGGTGGAGGTGGGTAAGTAGGGTAGGGAAGGAGTGCTCTCTTAAGCAATGGTGTTAAAGGACTTACTGAAGTCCTGATATACCAGATGTCCAGGATTCTGCACTAGGCTACTTAGCGTGCTCTGTTCTATGTACTGAACCTGAGCTGTGTGCCATCTTCCTTCTGACCTCCAATTGACTCAAACTCAGTCTGACCTTGCACAGAATTGAGATTAGGTACCGAGGATTTCTTTCTTTTTTAATTCTCTAAAGGTAAAGGTATTGTATTTGGCATTCTCCAAATATAGAAAAGTCACGTGCAGTTAAATTCTTAGCTTGAGTACTCCTCATACATAGCAACTTTATATTCTTATATTTTTAGGGTGGTGTTAACTTAGCACCGTTCCCAGAAAGATTGTCTCTGAACAATATTTACACCAAATGAATTGAAAGATGTGCATTTAAAAGTACAATCAAGATTTGAAATTCATATCAAAAGAAGAAAATTTATTTCCATCAGCTACACTGACAAAATTGTGACTCCTGTTTCATGACTCGGTTCTTTTCTTTCAAGAAAACAGCTCTGTGAATGCTTTCAAAACAACTAGTTCTAAGTACTCAGCTCAAGTCAGCCAAAGAAAACATCTAATTTAACTCATTCATTAATTTTATTAGCACTGGTATTTTTGTAAAGCAATCTCAAATACATTTAGTTTGTGGTAGTTCCCTCCCTTCTCCCCCCCCCCCCCCCCCCCCGCCCCCAAAAAAAAACCCCACCAACCCAAAACCAAAAAAAAACCACCACACGGTAGGATTTTCCATACTATTTATACAGTGACCCTGTAGAATTGCAGCTTTTTTTTTTTGTATACACAGGTATGTATGCAAATACGATACTGACTAGCTGCAATTTAAGCACATTTAGCTTATCTGCAGTCTTGACAGCAGTTATTGTAAATATGGCCAGATCACATACATATCATAATGGGCAGCCCTAAGCAACTTGGGCAGAATATTACTTAATGTACTGTCTATTCTAGCCCTGCTGGAGCCTCAAGTTCTTAACCTACTACTAACAAACTTCAAGTTGGGTGCCTTTGCACGCATCTTCTAGTACAGCACACTTTGTTTTAGTAATAAGCTTTAATTTTCAGTGCAGGAAGCATCTTCTTATGTCTAAGACAGGAAACACCTCACCAACACCCTGCTTCAGATACATCAACTAATGTTAGCCTATAAGTAGTTGACAAAGTGCAATTATGGAATTAATTTATTCTCTAGTTGAGCATCCTGATATTGATTAGGTACTAAAACTAAAGGGTTTCTGAAGAAGGAACACTCAAAATACGAAGAATTGGAACAAGCAGTTCAACTGTAATAACAGTTATGTTTAACTTTCCAGAATGGACTTCATAATATGCTCTCTATCAATGCGCTGAAAGTAGCAACAGGGTTATAACCGCAAGTACTAAAATTCACGGTAATTTACACATCTTGACTGTTTCCCACAGGCGCTGAAAAGTTTAGTTGTACCATTTTGAAAACTTAGATTTGTTTGAAGAAGATGAAGACAAGACACTCAAATCCCCCGTCATATTTAGTGAGTCCTAAAGCGCAACAGAGAGCAATGAAGTTCACTTCACATATCTGAGTACTGTGATACGGCAACAGCAGAAATCTAACACTGAAAGTACTAACAAGTTACACCTACTGACACTAATCATTTAGAGAAGCAAAGTACAGAATTAGGTATAGAATCTTGAGAAAAAGACTGGAAAAATATTGCTTCGGTAATTTTTTTAATTAGAAGTAGTGAGAAAGGAGAACAAATGCAACTTTCTTTTAAAATGGTATTAAGGAAGATGCAGGAAATTATGAGTCACTGACATACAAAATAAAACAATATTTTTCATTTCATAAAAACGGTTATGCTTTAACAGAGCTTTTTCTGACAAACTTTTCTATTTATTAAACTGAAGGAATTATCTAAAAGGAACTTTGGTTACTTTCAAAGTAGCAACAGTATTTTCCTAGTCAATAAAAGAAGTTCTCAGAAGAGAGGAAAACAGCTAGAAAGAACATAGTTACTACCAATCTCTAAAACTTATATGAACTATCAAATTTGAAGTGGAATTACAATTTTAATAGGTCACTAGGGGGGTTGGTTTGAATTGGTAAATACCTAAAAACCCATTCATTGATGTCTCCTCAAGTTGCTATTATTTCAAAATTATAATTTTAGATAAAAGAAGTTGTGTTAGGGAATGCCCTTTCACAGAAAGTTGTTTCTAAAAAAAAAAAAACCAACAAAAAACCCCACAAAACAGTTTCCAGCAGTACATCAGAGAAATCTTAACATAAATAAATTTCTAAACTATGATACCTCAGGGAAACTTTAGTTGTTAATTCTTCCCTACTCAAGTAACTTTAGTTTCTCGAGTGGTATGACTAATATCTTCAAAAGATACCTGTGGCAGGCAGCAGACCCAGGGCTACTGGCTACACATTCCTGTCTTCCTTCTGCCTGGCATGACCGTGGCTGACAGAGTCACGTTGAGATATAATGGGTTTGTGTTATTAGAAAGAGCTACAAAAAGGAGACTGTCTCACTTGTTTAAGGCACTACAAGTTCACAACTGATGTCTGATAGACCCAAATTAATTATAGTATAATAATATTCTATATAATAAATTTTATTATATGACATATATTGTGTAATTAACAGTTGAATAAATATAGACTTATTAATTAATTATAAGACATGACAATATACTAAGTGGAACACATCCAAAACTAAACCAGCAAATGGGAGATGAGCAGAACATAGTTATTTGTGTCTGGAAAAGGAAATGGGGCAGCTTTCAATAACTGATTCTGAAGAAAAAGAAAAAAAAGTAGGAACAATATAAAGAATCAACCCATTATATTATGTTTAAAATTTCAGTGATGCATATCTTACCTAGCTTTGGAAATACTATTAAATATTCCGCATTGCACTGAGGACAGGCCACTCGGGCAGTGCTGTTTCCTCTCTGCTTTTCATCCACCCAGCGCTGCAGACAGGTCTGATGAACCCACTTGGTGGAACCTCTGCACCTGCAGGGTCTCACCCACTCTGCTGTCCGGTCGTCCTCATCCGTAGCAAAACAAACCCAGCAGCTTCTGCAATTACAGGAAGGGAAAAAGATTAATTTTTTTTTGCTACTTTTACGTGCTTACAATAAGCCTTCATATGTGAAAGCATGCAGTTTTAGAAAACGTACACCTAGAGGAGATGATGGTTGTTGCTTCATTCTTTATCACCAAAACCACGTTTTGTACCACAGTCTTGTTCTGCTATTGACATTAAGACAGCTAAGAAATGGCTTTTAATACATTCTGAATTATAAATATAACTTTTAGATAATTATGAATTAAAAAGCATCACAATTTGCAAGAGAAAGTAAAATAGGGATCTAAACTAGGAAACTATCAGATGTGTTGACCTGATAATTTATTTTTTTACTGTGAAATACTTTGCCAATTCCCATACTGAAGATATTGAAGTTTAAATAACAAAACTAGATTCTAACAAAATAAGGATCTTACTACAAATATAATCTGGTTTGATATGTTTTAAATATTTTATACAAGCCACTGCAATCATAGTTAACTTTATAAAAGTGTATGGCAACAGCATACCTATAATTTAACTATCCAGATACAATTCAGTTAGTCATTATGCACTAACTGAAGTTTTACTGCATTATTTTGATGAAATTTTGTTCTCTTGAGTAACGTCATTAAGATGGAAGAGTAAAAGGCTTCCTATGTGTAACCAGTAATAGGCAGAAACTGAGATAGTAAGAAGTTGAGAAATGCTCTGGCACTACTAAATAGAATAATGTTGAAATTCAAGAATTGTGATCATAGTTTCTGTGGGGATGTTCAGTGGTTCATGATGCTTTCCTCTCTCTCTCTCTTTGCATTTGTTGTCAGCAACAGACCTTCTTCCTAGCCTTTCAAGCTCTTCAAACAATTCTTTTGTTTCAGTTTCTTGACTACTCCTCACTTTTATTCCCTCTCCGCCTCATATTTTTTGCTTCCATTTGCCCTTTCAGCATCCCATCTCTAACCTTTGCTAGCATCTGGCAGAGAAAGTATAGTTTAGAAGTCCCCTCCAACTCCAGTCATTTTGCCAGATTGACATATTGTCTTAAGAAAATCAGTGATATTAGTTGTAAGAAAATTCACTCGATGTCTTTAAACTTTAACATATACATCCTGAAAGTCTTTCTCTGCAGCCTTTCCAAAAAAACCCCAAACAAATCACAAATCAAAGGTCATAACTAACTAAAACACGACAGACAAAATTTAGAAGAGAATTCTATGCACGGGAAGGGGGCCAGTCTTACTAGAGCCACTAATCAAAACAACTAAAATACAGTAATTCCTTTTAGAAGTCACTATTTTCTTCCTAGCATGTCACTTGCAAACAAGTTGGGGGTTTTGTTTTTAATTTTATCTCCTTTATGAGGAAAAAGCGGGGAGAAATCTACAATGGGAAACTTGAATTTTGTCAGACAAAGTAATGAAAAATACTGTTGCCTAACAGCTTCCTTTTATGACCTCACTACTTTGGACAATGTTCTATTTATAAACCAAAAGTGTTTCTCAACAGAAAAATAACCATGTTTTATTTATAGGTATAACTGTGCCTATAAAATATTTGCAAGAGATTATTTAAAAACACCGAATTCTTTTTCTGATTTATAGTGGTGGAAGTATACTGAAATTAAGTTGTGAGTGTATAAAAGCAGAAAGTGTCCACCTGTAGCCACTTACTACTGGCATACTCCTGAAAAGGAACACAATTTGAGATCCAGGTTCCAGGGAAGACTGCAGGAAAAGCAACTTAATATCGAACAATACATAAACCAAACATATCTCATGCCCACATATCCAGTTTTAAGTACAGAATATAGTATAGTAGGTACAGACATAAATTTTTAGCACCCGTGCTGTAAAACTAGAACTGCATCAGTTCTGATTCCAGAAGCCTGTTCAGTTGGAAGACTGACATCTTGAATCAGAACTGCGATTTCTTCCATCTGTCCCAATGGGAATGTAGAAGCAAAGCCTGACTTGCTTCTTTCTGACCTTCCTCACAGCATGTGATTAAGTCAGAATTGTCACACTACACACTCCTGTAACACCATCCCTCTCTTCACACTCATGCTGCTGACATGCACCTGCAGCAGCCCTGAAGGAGAGGGCACACTGACCTTCCTCAGCAGGAGAAGGACAGGCAGCCCAGACACCAGTTAGCAAGAGCAGGGATGGAAATGCTGAGACCACTACAAAGATTTGAAAGTATGACAAAGCATGGCAGACATTGTGATTCATTACACTTGATATCAAGGAGTTCTTAAGGAATACAAGTTCTTGCAATGCTTATTGATTTCCTATTTACATCAAGAACCCCCAAATTTACTGTAAGAACAACAATACAACTCTAACAATAGTTGTTCCTCTTCAACCGTTTTTTCCTGCATTGAAGGTAAACATTCACTCATTCATTCCATATCCTAATTAGGTCTACAACTGCTCTAAGTACGCAAGTTAGATTTTTATTTTTAAACTAAAGGCTTCACAACAGAATTAGTTAGGTCTGTGGGTGCCAGTAAGGTCAGATGCTACCACACCAAAGTCTATGAACTTTATTCAATGAGCGACAGATTTAAGCATGAACATAATCTTGCTACACTCTAATTTTAGCTAGGGAATTTGCCCATGAATACTTGGTAGATTAAATTCTCTTCAAGTTTTCTGTTAAGGATAATAAGAAAAACATGCATCTTCTCTTGAATTGCTTCATTCAATTTCTTGCCAGGCTATCATATCTGAAAACCTGAGAGACCCATGAAAAGAAATACAGAATCCTTTACAGACTGAAATCTTTAGCAAGCCATGAATTATGAACAGTAAATTCCTTGTGTTCTGTCATCAGCTTTATCTTTTTCCATTGACAGCAGGTATAGCAGAAAAGGCTAAATAAAACCATTTCAAAACAAACATCTTGGCTCTTGCCAGATTTTCCATTTTCTTGTACTAAATAAAATATGACCTTGATTCTCACCATTGAATCAGGTTGCTGCTCAGATAACCTGAAATAGAAAAGGCTGACAAGGTGGAACAAAGCATTGTTCCTGATAGAAACTCAAACCTTTTTCCTTGATGACTTTCTACAGAGCTAGATCAATAACACTAATGTATTTTTTCACACTTCTTTGGCTTGGAAAAAAAAAAAAGCAACCAAAACAAAACATACACAAAAACCCATGCCAATATTATTATT
Source organism: Scolopax mira (assembly GCA_004320125.1). Lineage (NCBI taxonomy): Eukaryota > Metazoa > Chordata > Aves > Charadriiformes > Scolopacidae > Scolopax > Scolopax mira. Next base: position 29,211 of record BJBW01002980.1, on the reverse strand, counting down.
TCAGCTTTGAATATAAGTTACAAATGCCTTTTAGATTCAGTTCCCCAGCATCTAATGCCCTCTGGTCTCAAAAAATCAATTCTGACTCTGAGAATAACTCATTTATCACACCTGTTTTTTTTCTCTACCAAAGGCAAACTTCAGCACATTGCATATGTTAAGAGCGTAAGGGATAGAGAGGAAGTTGCATCAAAGACTAAGGATCCTATGCTCCAAATACTCTATGACTGATCTCGAAAGCCAAGCCCTGCTCAAGAATAGGTTTCTCCAAAGGAGTTTCCAATCAGCGAGGATGCCACTCTCTCCTGTACCTGGTTGGACTTACAGGTCCATCACACCAATAAGATCTTCTGGCACCAACAGACATACCTCCAGTAGACTGCTTTCCTTTTTATTCGGTCACACTCCTCCTAAACGTTACTTTTTTCCCCAAACTGGTCTTATATGGGAGAGAGAACAAGATCTAATTCATGTTATTTAAATTAAATCTGCCTCAGTCTGTGGGAGCTGAATTGGTGGTGGGTTTGGCAGTCTTAGGTTAATGGTTGAACTAGATGATCTAAAAGGTCCTTTCCAACGTAGATGATTCTATTATACAGCTTTATTTTCAAGCAGGCATGAGTGTGCGAACAATACAAAAAGGCAATTTAAAAGCAGTATGTTAGTTATATATACACTATACAAGTTTGCAGAAACCTTGAATGCCCCAAGCCCAGCAGATATCCTTGTGTCCCCAACACATCATGGAAGAGACCTTGTGAGACTGGAACAGTACAACTGCTTCATAGGCTGGTTTCAAATATTCAGTACGGCAAGAAAAATTAAAAAAACTGAAATTTTTCCCCCCAATGTTCAGTGGCACCCATGTATGAACAGTAAGTAAAACCGGAAAATTTCTGAGGAAAGAAAGTTCTTGCAGGACTTTTAGCAGGACCTAACCCCTACCATGGGAAATGTGAATTTGATCATGCATGACATGCTTTACAGCCATAAGCTAAAAAGCATTTTTCCTCTCATTACAGGTCCTTCATAAAATATAAGAAACCTTTTTAAGAAAACTTGTCTGCATTTCTGCCACATCATAAAGCACACCACTTTCCCTGAAAGCAACAGGAACTTCCTGATATTTTCCTATCAGAGTTCTGCTTACGTTAAGTGCAAATGTAAGCAAAGCAAAAGATAAATGCAAATTATGTTCCATTCATGGAGCCTGCGTTCTGTGAGCTCAGTCTCTTGCAACAATTTTCCAGTATCACACAGGTAATTAAAAAAGACAAATTAATCTTTATGCACTGTTTAGTTTAGGCACTTTAGGCACTGTTTTAGTTACAAAAGTAAACGCATTAGTATACACTTAATCTGTTAGAAACCAAACCTATGGCTATTCACATTCCATTCTTAGGTAAGATAACTGTGCAATAAAAGTTTGATTTTTGTACATGTGCCTACATAAGTTCATGGTTAAACTGACCACACAGGGTAAGCAATTTTTCTGTTATGTTCTTCCACAGAAAAGAAGAAAAATAGGAAGTGTATTCCAAAAGCTGTGAAAATTGGCAAGACTACTCCAAAATAAGCAAATTGCTTTGAACTCAAGAATTTATAAAACAGACGCTATTACTAAAGTTATTATTCACAGTTTCTTACTTCCTTTTTTATTAGAGAATTTACAGTATAAGAGAGCAAACTGAAAAGCTCAACTGAAGTCAGTCATCGTGTATCCTCCTAACGTACATAATAAAAAGCTGAACAATTTCAGACCTAAAATTTATCAAAAAAAGTTTTAAAAGCCAAGTTATATATTCTTGGACACTAAAGAACAACAAATGTGAAAAAACACAAGGTGTGTGACGGTGCCATGAAGTGGCTCTTGGGTCAGCAGAGCCGAGGGCACCGCTCACAGTGGAAAAGTCACACACACTCAGCACATGGCCCGTGGTAACTGTATCCATGACAGAAACCTAAATTATGTTTAATTAATGGCACATTTTAGACTAATATAAAATATCCACTTCTAAACAAAAGCATTCAGATTTCTGGAGAAGGTATTTATAACAGGACATCAGAAAGCTATGTAAAGACAACATTACAGCTTTGAAATAGAGGGTCTGATCTTTTTTCTAGAAAGATTAAATACTCTAAGACACCATGCCAAAGGAAACAATCACAGTTAATTATATAGGTCTGAACACTTTTACGTGGAAAACATCAATAAACAGGGTTTTGTATAGTTTTTTGAGATGAAGCAGATACAAGGTATGAAAATACTATTTGAATGCCTTGACAATACATGGAATGCTGAAACTTTTAGTACCAAAAGTGATGGTCTCTTGGGAGTTTCCCCATGCTTAAAAAGGAGGAATAATTGCCTTCTATCTGCTTGTAGAAGTTAACAGCTAAGCAGCAATTAAAACCTGTGTGTTTGTTTCTAAGCAGATCTAAGCAGACATCAAAATTGGAAATATAATTCACATGAGAGTCAAAAGGTTAACATAGTTTATAAATAACATGCTGACATGTTAACTGCATTGTGTAGAATGAAAACAATTCCTTCAGGCAGGGCAATGAAGAGAGGCATGCTGAATCAGTGCAAAAATGTAGGCTGAATAACTGCAGAGATGGTGAATAGCTCGGGAAAAGTAAAAATACTACATAGCTCCTGTAAAGTGTTTTATATATAAAACTGCATATATATCAGATATACTCTGTATATCTGATCTCGTTGAACTCTTCTCCTACAAAGATGAACACATGTGTCAACTTTAGTCAGTGAGATGATTCACAGTGCACTTGTGTCAGTGTCAGTTGAAGGAGTTCAGAGTAAAGCTCTTAAATCAAGGACCACATTGCACTAATTACATTGCTTAGTTTGTAGCACATTAAGGTCTTCATCCAAACCTGTGTGTTTGGTTACTGAAGTAGCAACAGCTAATTGTCCAAATAGACCTAAATCAGTGCCTGTACTTCCAAACAGGGAAGGAAAAGACAACACAAACACCACCACAATGGTGTGAACAACTGAAAATTACGTACAAAAACAATGCATATGGGTTTTTCCTTAAAAAAATAATAAAAAAGAGAATTACCATGGAATCAGATGACAGTTCAGAAAACTAAAATAGAAAAATCCATGAAATTGCTATTTTGCAACTTTTGAACCTCAATTGCTATAATTTTTCTGACAAATCAGTGCTCTGCCAAAGAGAAAGTTTAGTTGCATTAATATTTCTCTCTTGATAGTATTAGGACTTTCTTAAGCCAACTACAGTTCTGCATTTTATCTTTTAATTGCTTTTAAAGTCTACCTGCAGTATCAAGTCTATTGTCTCCTTTAAATAAGGAATGGTAAAAATAGAAGTCACAACAGTCTTATTACTCTAGTTTCTCCCAAGGAGGGCTGCATATCAACCACAGCTGAACCAACTACTATCCATTCAGTAAATAAAGCATAATTCAAAAGTTAAACCATGCTAAAATTACCACTGTACTGATTCTTCAGCATGTACCTTCACAAGCCTTCAACCCATTGTTTGTCACATTTTGATTAACAGAAGTGACCATGTTCTGGCCAGCTGGCAAATGTATGGGGAGGAGGAAGCAGGAGCTGTAATTAATTTAGACAGTATAAGGAGTATCTCAAGTCACTACTGCAGAACGTGCTTTAGAAGAAGCCTACAGAACAAAACCCCATCATTCTGAACTCTTGATATAACCAACTGGAAGAACAATCCAGGCATAATGCAACTGAAGTCAAGTGAATAGAGCTTAACAATACAAGGGCATTTTAGCATTACAGCTAACATTGACATAGATACAGGGAGTAACATCAGTGGGAAAAAGCTGGTGTGTAGCCAAGCATTTGGTTTTTTGAAGACTGCAGATTGACCAGATTATCTCCAGCAACAAATAGATCAGAGACCATCTGATGATACATTTATCATAAAAGTAACAATATTTTTTTTTAAATTTCACCACATTGAAGATTTTTTTTATTTGTGCAAAAATGTACAGTCTAGGTTTTCTATCAGCATGGGCTTGCCACTGACTTCATTACGGCAAGAAGATGTTTAATAACTGTTTTTCAAATCTTGTCACTTCAGTAAGTGACTGCTCAACCAACACAGTAAAAAGATTCCATAGTAAGATAAGTAGTTATTAGTTTTGTTTTTTCATATTTATTCTAACAGCAACTCTGACAAGACCCAGTCGAGTGTTCTGTAGCAGAGTTACTTAGTACAGGACCACAGCAACTGATGTTCTGGCAATAACAGGCAAGCTATTACAGAAAGCTGTAAAATAGCAAACTGACAAGATGTAGCTATTAAACTGAATTTACACATTAGTTCTGCTCAAAAACATAACAACAAAAAATAGGAGAGGTAAAGTCAAATTATATTTGACAAGCAAATTACTTTGCTTGTCAGGAAAAATGCTAAGTATTTAAAGGATTTAAGAGCACCAAAATCTGCCAGAAAGTTCAACATATCTTCAAAGTTACTCAGAAGAGTGAAAGTGTTGGAAAAACACATTATGAAGCCAGAATACCTGTTATGACAAGTGTTTCACAGGGCAGCTATAGGAAACAATTAGAATTGTTCTACTGGAAAGACTGCTGCTAAATAGTGCTGAGACATAAAATTTATGGGGCCTAATTGAACAGGAAACATGAAAAAAGCCCATAAAAGACAAAGGATTTTTTGTGTATTTTCAAGATTATATTTGAAAAACACAAGGAGGACTGACTAAGTTCATGATCTTGGCATGAGGCACGAGAATTTTACTGTAAAGGTTCAACATCCTAATACCATTCAGAATATGATATTTCTAGGTATTTCCTTAAAAAAAGCCTTTACATTATAGTATATCAATTGGCCTCTGCCTGCTAAAATTTGACAAATGCATTAGGATTGACTTTCAAGTAAAGTTTGCCCTGTGCACTCAGAGTAAGACTTATGATTTCCAAGAAATTTTCATGTAATCTAGCAATTTTATTTAAGTAAATCTTGAAAAGCATTTTTACATTAAGAACGTAAAAAACCCTCTGCCACATAATTTAATTTTTTAATGGAAATTCCTGTCATTCTGTAATTTATGCATTAAACCAATACGAATAAAGGGATTAAAACCAATAAAACCTCACGTTTGGACAGACCACTAACCACTGCCTTCAAGTGTATTAAAAGTACAATGAATCCCAGGCAACCATACTGAGATGCAATCAAGACACTCTTACACTGGATAAATCCAAATTGCTTTATTAAGGAAAAAAGCCAAAAACAAAAACCAAAACCACCCAAAGTCATACAAATGCAGTCTCAGAGTCAAAAGAAGCAGCTAACCATTCTCTCTCACAAATGCATAAATGACTTGCTCTAAGAGCTCTGACCCTTGTATACATTTGGATCTGCAGCAATACTTGCTCCTGATAGAACAACACATCACAACTCTCAGCGTGACCACCTAGGTATTGGAAACAAAGGAAAATCCTATTTATTCCCTCCTAGTGACTTAACTATTAGAATTAAATTAAGTTCTTGTTCACTAAAAAGCTATTTGCCACATCCTTCCCTAGGAGATCCTAATTTGATTTTAAAGCATGCGCTTTGTGGTAAGTTGCAATCTATTAACAACACTTTTAAACTTCTGCATATACACTTTTTCCTTTTACCCAGGAAAACAATTGTCTGTCATTAGCAATAAAGATAACAGAATAGTAGAGGCATTTCAGCCCCTCAGAACCTCTACAGATGATTCATCTACAGGTTACACCCCCGAATGTGAAATAGTGAAGCTTTGTCTTGATCATCGCTACACGCAACATGACAACAGTTACGTATGACCTCCAGAAGTAACACGAATGAAAACTGGTTTCTTACAACTTCACTCCATAAACCCAATACTTACACCAACTGCATCTTGAGGTCCTGATTATTCAAAAATTCTTCTATTGGTGGTGTGTTACACAGAATTAAATTCAGATCCTAAATACTTGGCTCCTTCTTATCCCTCCATTCACCACTTCACACTACTCTTTCTGTTCACTGTTCTGTTCGCTACGTTTCCTGTACTAAGCCCAATAATTTCTTACATGAAAACTGCAGGCTCTCTTCATACCTCTTTTTATGCTACCTAGGTACTTAAATTTTTTTCCTCACTGCCCTTATTAAGGAAACCAGGGACACTTCAGTTTTACATGATATCATCTCTGTTACTCCAACTTTACTGGAAAGAGTCTTTGAAAGTGGTCAGAAATACAAATTACAATTTCACAAAGCTGAAAGGTTACAAGAATATTAGGTGTATAGTATTGCATATCAATTACACATCACAAACGAAGAACAGTAAACCAGTTTGGCCACTAGTTAACTAACTTCCCTTTTCAATTAACTGTTTAATTTAACAGTTTTTCACAACACAGATTATAAACACCACCTTAAAGCCATTTCCAAAAGGGTGAACTAGGACTTCATGGTATGATATATCAGTCATAGACACCAGGGAATCCACTAAAAGTATCACAGTTATCTAAAATTCAAGCCCATAAAATATTAAATATTATTGTACTACAAACTTCAGGATAAGATTTTTTTTGTTGTTTCAGAGGAGCTGATTCTGCAATACTCTTCCTGATCTTTTCCTTCCCCCTGCTCCTGCACAATAGTTCTATCATCCTCCTCCTCCCAATTTTATCATCTTCCTTAACTCTTTTTTTTTATTGCCTACATTCACAGGAAGTCTATCAAACTGAATACTTTCCTGATAGTATTTCTAAAAAGCTACCTCCTTCCTGTTAGTTCTTGGAAACACATTTATGGTTCTTGACTGCCAGCCTCCTCGACAGGCATTGTTCAAAATTGTATTCTAAATCATCTCATTGTCATCTCTCACTTCTTCAGTTTTTCTAAAACATAAACAACTTTCCTTCCCTCCCCAGCTCACTTTTATCCACTTTCTACATCAAACTGAAACTTCTCATCCTCACCTTCCAGGTTGCACAAATTCTGCCCCTGCCTCACACAGTTTATATCTCCACCACTTGCCTGATGATAGCCTGTATTTCGCTAAATCCTCTTTCCTTATAGGTGACCTGGAAAGGAGAAAAAAACCAAGGTTTTGGGGTTTTTTTTCACTGCCTCATGATAATAGTTGACAAGTTCATCAACAGAAGCCTGATTCCTCCTGGGTCCCCACCTTCTGAGACACTAGGCTATCACAGCTCCTGCAGTACCTATCACAGCTCCTGCACTAGCAGGCAATCAATATGTTTATACTGCTTATAGGCGTGGGTCCTAAGGGCTTCCTGGATGACTCAAAATTATATATAACAAATCTTAAGCCCTCAGAACTGTGTGAAAGTACTACACATTCAAATAAAAGCATAAAGAGAAAACAAGCGTAATAAAAATAATTTAAGAGTTACCATCTCTCCTCCTTTACGTTTAAGTCCAAGTACTTTTTAGATCGCACTTTTTAAACAACAGTCCAAAAGGCAATTATAGGCTTTTTCAAAGATCACAGAACCAGCAACAAAACGCGCAAGGCCAGCTGAGCCTTGGTCGTCTTTCTGGTCGTCTTTCGGTGCCGTATTTTACGTGCAGGTCAGTGCGCTCCGTGCCCGCGGCCTCCGAAGGCAGACGAGCCCCCCCCCCCTCAGACACCGCTCCTCCTGCCCAGCGCCGCCGTCTTTCCGCACCCCGCGCACCTTCCGCGGCTCCTCCCGCGCCAGCGAACTTTCCCAGAAACCAAGAAGGGAAACGGGACCCGCGACACCGGTCCAGGCGCCCCCCCGCCACCAAACACGGCTGCGGGACCCCGCGGCCCCAAACACGTCAGAGACAGCGCGGAGCCACCCCCGCGGGCAGACCGAGGGAGACTGAGGTCTCACAACCCCCCGGGGGTTCCCCCGCGCTGCGCACCAGCGCCAGGCCCTCCCCGTACCTGTCCATGGTCTGTGGCAGGGCTAAGCCCGTCTGCTCGGACATGGCTCCTGGGAGGAGGAGCGGGCCCGGACCGCGGCCCGCAGCCTCGCAAAGGCGGCTCCGCGTGCAGCGGCGAGGAAGCAAACGGAACGGCAGCGGAACCGGCCTATGGCGGGCGTGGAAGTGGCGCAGGACCAGCGGCTGGGGCAGGACGGAACCACCGCGCTACCGGGTACGAGGTGCTGCCGACGCCTTTGTGAGGTCACCGCCGAGCTCGGCCGCGGCGCCCGTCACCGCAGCGCGCCTGCGTCGGGCGGGGGCGGCGGCCCCGCGGCCTGCCGGGAAGCGTAGTCCCGTTGCCGCTGGCAGCTTAAAGGTCCGGCGGGGCGCAGCCCCTGCCCTCCCCGCGAGGCCGCTCCTTGCTGCCGTCGGTAGCCGCTGCCTGGCGCGGCGGGCGGGGCAGGTACGGGAGTGCGGTGGCGGGCGGGGGGAAGGTCAGCCGTTGGCCCAGCCCTACGCCCTCCTTAGTGGCTACCGCCCGGGTTCCCCCCGAGGGCCTGGGGGGAGCGCGAAGGGCTCTTACACAGTGGCTGCTGGACCCCTCGACGCGTGAGGGGAGCAGCGCCACTGCTGGCTCGCCTCACGGGCGGAGGGAGGGAGCACCCTCCAGCGCAACCTCGCCCGCCCCTTGCGCGGCCCCCCGCGGCACCCGCCCCTGGGGCGGAGAGGCCCGCGGGAGGAGGGGATCCGGCCGGGCTGCCCTAGGGGGCGGTGACCGGCTCGGCGGAAAGGACGTTAATCTGCCTCGGCGGGCTTGTTGGCGATGACAAGGACAAGCACCCGGCGCCCTTGTAAGTGGCCCTTGGTGCTCGATGGAGGCCTGGTGGCCGCTGACTTCTGTGCCCAAGCGGGGTGAGATGTGGGGAGGCTGGTGGTATCGAGAGGGTTCCCGTTTCAGTTGGTAGGCCTACTTCCTGACAGGAAAACATCTTTCTAATGTGCTTTCAAAATTTGCTGTATGTTCTGAAGTCAGTACGGAACATTGCAGTCTGTGAAACTGGAAATTTTGAACCTGAAAAGCCTTTATGGAGCAAAGAAGCAGATGGCAGCTGGAGAGAAGCTGCTGTCCCATTTCTGTCTGCCACTCCTCGGTCTGAGTGTACATGTGTTTGCATGTGAAGGTTTTGCAAAATGTCATGTTCCCAAGCAAAGGGTGAGATCCTGGTTTACAGAGGCAGTTGTGACATTTCAGATTTCTTTGAAGGTTGGCTAGTGAAGATGAACTTTGAATTTTCCTTTTCAGGTTATATATAAACATATGTGTGTATATTTTTAATAAATAGTTCCTTATAATAAGTTTTGTTATACGTAACTAGTTCCTGGTGCCTTGTGTAAATGCCAATTTTGTTACACTGCAGTTGCTGTATGAGGTAGTAATTTATGGGGCCAACCCCACAATTGTATGTCTGCTTCAACCCTTGTCTGCGCTCAATTGAGGCAAGCAGCATTTTCACAGTGGATATAGAGGAGTGTAGGGATCAGGTGAAATCGGAAGGAGACTTCGGTGAATAGACTGGATTCTTCAACTGTGCTGCCTTAGCTAGGGAAAAATGAGTCTGGTCTTTAGGCTCTGTTGAGAGGAAAGTGTTGTAAAAACGTGTGTATAATATTCGGACTTGGACTTGTAAACTGTATTACATGTATAGAATAGGGAAGGTGTTTATTTTCTAATTGCTACAAATATAATAAACAACAATGCTTACAGTAGTTACAGTGATGTAAACATTCTTTATAGGAAGTGTAAGTATAGGACGTATGGAAGCAAGTAGGAAGAAGGCATGATGCAGACATCCTCTTCCAGAAAATTTATTTTGTACTTATTCTTGGGACAGTAAAATTTGGTTTTGCTTGCACTGCTGAGAAATCTTGGAAGTACAGCGGCCTGAGTAAACCATATGGGCATGACTTCCTGGAAGAGAACCTTATACACACTATCCCAATTACAGCTGTTCATGAAACATAAGAGCAATATTAGCTATCAGAGTGTCTTGTTCCTAATCTTGGTGTGGTATAAGCGCACTGTCTATTGGCCAGAGCACCAACCAGCTAGACTAGCCAAATGTTGTTGTTCTCAAACATTACAAACAGAAGTAGGAAAGCTGGTTTTATTCCTACAATTTCTGTATTTTTGCTTTGTATGGGAAGGATATGGTAGTTGCCTGCCATGAAGGATAAAGCTATGAGGTCATGATGAGTAATAATGGCTGTGAACAATACTTATCTGAAGAAATGTAACCAGAACCCAGCATCACTCGGACACCATTTGAGGCTGAAGAATAGTCTGTGTCAAAGCTGGATGTTTTGCTCTACCACTGGCACAGGGAGGGATGACAAAACTGCACAAAACTGAAGTATCAGGTCACATAGTGAAAAATTGGTAGTTTTGGACCTTTTTTATTTTCCTTTGGTTTTTTTCCCAACTATAAAATATGAAAACATAATGAAATATGTAAAAGCATGATAGGACAAGGGGCAATGGTTTTAAACTGAAAGAGGCTAGAATTAGAATGGACATAAGGAAGAATTGTTTTACAGTGAGGGAGGTGAAACCCTGGTCCAGGTGCCCAGAGAGGTGGTGGATGTCCTGTCTCTGGAAACATTCCAGGCCAGGCTGGATGGGGCTCTGAACAACCTTGTCTAGTTGAAAATGTCCCTGCTTGTTGCAAGAGAGGTTGGAGTAGATGTCCTTTAAAGATTCCGTCTGGCCCCAAATGATTCTGTTCTATGATTCTGTAATGGCAGACCTCTTAACATCCCATAAATAGTTTACAGATCCTGAAATTTAAAAACTGGTGTGTGCCTTTTTATTGCTCAGGAGTTTGTTGGAAAGCTTGGGGTATGTGTTCTCCATTTGTCTGCTCTTCTCAGAATCAAAGTATTATCTTAAAATACATATATACCTACCTGTTTCTAAATTTGAGAAAAAACCCTCCTTATTTCCTGACAGAGCAAGAGTTGTCATTCCATCCTCATCTCTTCCCCTTAACAAGACCGGATACACAGCTGCTCTATTCAAACACTTGCTTTATTCTCCCCAACAATCTCCTCCTTCAAGTCACTCTGCCTCATCCCCTTTTTCTCTTCATTTTCGTTTTACTTTTTATTTTTTATGCTTCCTTCTGTGCATTGGCAATTTCCACTATAAATCTCAGGTTGCATCTTGCAGGTTTTTTTCATTTTTTAAACTATTCCTTCCCATATCATCCCCTAGTAGAGTCTTCTTTGTTCATTGGGCTTTTTTGTCCCTTCACCTTCACCTGTAGTAGCTGCATGTGAGCCCTGAGAGAACTATCCTGGGAACGGACTCCGTTCCACCAGTGCAAACTGAGGGAAAATGATTTCTAGTGACCGAGACTCGACCGAGTTCAGCCTCACTGATAATAACTGGAGATGGCAGCCATTCTGAATTAAGTAAAATTGCACATTTGAAGGAAAGTACAGAATTAATGAAAATCGCCAAAACCACTGTAAACTATTTAGAGCTTAAAATTGACCCCTAAATTTGGCTATCAGATTTACATCAAAAGAACAATTTTAAAAATACTAAATTGTTTGGTAACAGTTTTATACAGAATTAAGCTTAAGAAAGAAGATGAAAAGCAATTACTGTAGGAACAATATGGAGGTGTATTAAATATTTATCTGACCATTTCAGCAAGGCCTGAAAAAGAGACCAAATAATGATGGACCAGTACCTTTATACTGATCTGACAACATTAAGACTGTTGGAATTATTCACAGTTTTCAACAAAGCTAAGTAACCTGGCAAGATCAAAGTATTCTATTTTGGCAAAAATGCATTTAAAATGCTATGATAGTAATATGTAAAATTAAATTACTAGATCCGATAGGCATTTTTTGTCTATTTTATTCCGTCCTTAAAAAGACAGGAGCCCTCAATTAAGCTAAAATGAAACAAATCTAAATTGAGAAAAATGTTTGTACAATAAAACTAATTTTGTCAGTAACATAAATCTTCATTTTAACCTTCAAGCTAGTAGGAATATTCCCTTTCTGGAAAAAAAAGTCTAGCATGGTTTATTAGTCATAGTAGGCTTAAATTGCTTCATAGTGTATTTCATACCAAAAAAATAATACTCTCAATACAGTGTTAATTGAGTTAGCTGGGCTTATGTGGGCCTTTCCTACATTTGTTTCTTTGGAACTGGCCCAGGACAAGTAATTCAGATACCAGATTGGAATAAGCTCTTGGGTTTTGATACAGCTGCTGTTATTATCCTTTAACTTCCAGTTATGAAAGAGTTGGCTAGTAGAAACAAAAAATGTTTTTCTTCGAGTAGCTAGCTGATCAAAAACTGTCTTTATGGTCCTGGAGTGCTTCTCCATTTGTGAATATCCTAATGACCATTCTCCTTATCATAATTGATCTACAAAGTGAAGCTGTCTCCTGGGAAGAACTGGCAGCAAGGGTGCGGTCTCTTCCACATGAACCCTCAAATAGTCTAAAAAACAGTAACTCAGAAGTAAATAGGGATGTAAAGGGGGGATATAGACCACTTAGAGCCAACGTTGTGCTCGCTGGGGTATTTCAACAAATGAGGCATTTTCAGCTGCTGTAAGAAAGAACTTTTCCTTCCCTTAATGATTCAGAGTAGCACAAACAGGTTAGAGCAAGTGTTGAGAAACTCTTAATTAGAGCATTGATTTAAAGCAGGTAGACCACGCAGTCCAACATAAACAGACTGTAGACAGCAGAGACATTAAGTATTTTAACAACCCATTTTCAACTTCCCTAATTTATCTTTCTCAGCTTCAGTCATCTCCTTTTGCATATTTAGTCCTTTGAAAAATCAGCCTGCAATGTTATTAAACACTGGTATTTTCACACTTCTGAATAACTACATTATTTCTGTGCAAGCATTAGTATTTGGTCCTAAGCAACTACTATTATGAATAATTACCCAGAATAAATAGGCCCTGTGTAAGACAGGATGCAAGTGCTGCTAAAGAAAATTCTGAAAACTTTATCCATCCTACATTAATTACCAAAATAGTAATATTTTATGAGAGGAAGTCCTGCTGGACTGTGTATCCATGTGGAGGTTGGAGGTAGCTGGGTAGTGGAAGGAAGGTAGTTGGAATGTGGCATGACAGTGTACAGAATAGATTGAATGTTAAAGAGTAAAATTTGCATCTTTTTTTCTGAGCGGCTTCTTTTTTTGGTAGAGTTTTCAGTGGAGTTACAATAACACAGTAATGAACAAGTAGTAACTTAGAAATTGGAAACTATTGAAATAGTACAACTTTTTGGCTATGTGCTGCTTTTGATTTCTTTTACATTTTCATACCCAACCTATTTGTGGTTGAGTTTCATAATGCTTCTTGAAATTACATTATGACAGGTGATTATTTAATATTTTCTTCATCTAAGCAACCTGATACAGTCTCATTTGTAACAGCTGTGTATTTTATAGCCAGTATGAGCTTGTCATTAATTTCTTATACTAGAAGTTTGGAAATGCTAGAACTATTTCTTTGACTAGTGATTGTTCTGAACGGATAACTATTTGATCTGTGTTTATACATGCAACTGTTAAAAGCTCTTACTTAATTACTCCCTTTCAGCTCAGTCTGACAGATAGTTATTTTCTCAGAGCCGGTAATTTGAATTGCAGCAGTATTCCCTGGAAAGAGGGACTGTACACGTATTTTTTTTTTTTTCCCCTTTGGAGCCCTTTCAGGGTAGGCAGCAGGGAAAAGCCATCAGTAGGTGAGACTTCAAAGCCCATGATTCCTGGGCAGAGCATGCGCTAAAAGCCTGCCTCTGTTAAAGTGCTCTTGCCAGGGCAGTCCATACCAAACCTGAAAGAAGAAAATAAATATACTGTCATTTTGTTGATCTGTAAACACAGGAAATCCAAAGGTTTTTTGTTCCTTAAAAATTTCTGTTGGCTGCGTGGGTTACTGCATGCAAATGGAGCTGGTGTTGCTGTGGGGATATAATTTCCTGTACTGGATTGTAAATTTGTACAAATACTTAACACCAGCAAGTAATCAAGAGGTACTGCATATTAGCCCAACATTAGACATTGGCTGGCCTGCTTCTTAGTCATTTATTAATAATCCCAGTGCTTTTCCATGCAGACTGGCTTAATTCATTAAAGGTAGGTGTTGACCTTGACAAGAGGGTTGAACTGTGCAGTGATTTTTACCTTTAGGAAGCAGTATGAAAAATGAATATGGATTACAGTCCTTAGGATAAAGTTCAAAAACAACTAGTGAAGTCAAGGTACATATTTGAAGCAACTGCTGTGCTAGCCACTATAGATAACCTGGTGACTAAATGATTTAAATATACTTTACTGACGACAGAATTTTAATATTCAGCTGCTGTTTTTCTCTCTAAATATATATTTATATATAGCTGATAGATAGCTCAGAACCAGGGGAGGAATAAATATAATCTTTTTCTCTTTCTAATGTGGAATCATCAGTAATTTTATGTAGCCTTAGGAGTAATAGTGATTTTAATAGAAAAGAAGTTAATGGAAAGCTACCCCAAGTTTGGTATATTATGCCTCACTGCAGTATTGCTTTAAACTGCACCCCCAGAAGCAGCAGCGCTGCCTGTTACAGGTGCAATAGTTTACTCAATTCTTATTGGGAACTTGCCTTAATGTTGTCTCACTGTACGGTCTGTTAATGAACCCTTGCTGTTCAGTTTACATATTGAACAGGTAAATAATAGGAAGCATGAGCAGTAACTTAATTGGTAGCAGAAACTTGTCCTGACATTCATTTTAACTAAAAAGGGTGCATATGGCTCAGAAGAGATTTAAAAGAAAGAAACAAAAAAATCTTAGAGATACACATGCACCATCTGAAAACTGTTGATGTCAAGAAGGGAGAGGGTTGTCAATTTCACTCTTTGGCACCTTTTTTAACAATTGATTTGGCTTAACTTTAACTTGTTACATTAAAACAACACTGCTAAAAAATGCTATCTGAGGAATGTACGTGTCCTATGATTAACTCAATAGAAATGCAATTAGGTATTCAGCAATGACCATCTTTGACATAGTTACTCAATTAAAGTAAGTGATTTTTGCCTCATTTAAAATACTTTTGAGACTTAGAATGATCTTCTCGATTGACTAGAAGTTGGCAAATGTGGAGGTTCCTGTTCTAGTTTCATACAATTGCTGTTCATTGATGTCTGTATATGCATTGTATTTCAAAATAATAATCAAATTATATGATCTTTCCTAGTTCATATGAAGCACCATTTCTTGATGATATGACTCAAGAGTTCTACATACATTTACTTTTTAAAGTGTAAACTTCTGTATCGATTTAGCAAATAATTTGCATCACAATTTTTTGTCTTGTGTATATAAAGATGGCTTTTAAGATGTGGCATGTCTGTATTTTAAGTATTTCAATTTGTCCTATTTTTATTTTTTCATTGTGGAAACGTCAGAAACCTCATAGTCTAATAATACCTCCCAGATTTACTCATTTTGATATTATTTTTTTCCAGTGGAGAAATTACCGATTTCACATAGGGAGAAATGTAGCGGGTAGAAATACCTTGAAGCAAAGGGCTCCTTTGATGTAAAATAGCGTTTTACACGGAAAGATCGTAAGGTCATTGAAGACAAATCTGACACCGGTGGGCGGCTTTGTTCATGGGGTGTCTCCACATCCCCCCCCCCCCAACCCCCCCTGGTCCCTGCCCGCCGCAGAAAGGAGCCAGGAAAGGCTGTTGCGGCCAAGAACCGCTCCCGAGCAGGGTTCCGTGCCCGCGTCCTCGGACACACCGCAACCACGGGCAGCTCGTTTATTAATTAAGGGAAATCGGTACCCGGCGCCTTTAAAGATCCCCTAATAGAAAAGGGGGTGGAGAAGAGCGAAGACTGGTGTCTTTTTAACCTTGCTGAAGGACGCAGCAGTATTTATTGACGTATGCAAATAGCTAGGGGGAGGAGGAGGAGGAGGAGGGTGCTTGGAAAAACAGGAACCAGAATCAGTTTCTCATTGCAGGGTGAGAGCTCTGAGTTCCGGTGTAAGAGAAAAGAGACGTGGCGAAATTGCTGTATATCTCTGCCCTATAAGTAAATCTCTCATTTAGACTGAAGGCAAACAAGGCGTCAAAAAGGGTGAAGCATTTAAAAAATATTTTAAAGGCAATCGAGCTCGATCGAAGGTTACATATTCCTAAATGGGGGAGGGGGAAGATTACGGGTTTGCCTTGCAACTTGCTGTCGCGTATCACTATAGCAGTAAAACGAGATTTCTGGCCGACAAATGATTAAAACAGTCTGTTTTGTGGTATGAATAACAATGTTAATAATCTGTCTTTGTGGCTTTTTCCCCTACTGTTTCAGCTGTGCAAACCATGCAGGATGATTTACTGATGGACAAAAGCAAAGCCCAGCCCCAGCAGCAGCGGCAGCAGCAGCAGCAGCAAGATCCAAACTCAGCAGAAGCCCCTTCTACACCCATCTCATCGGAGACACCTAAACCAGAAGACAACAGCTCAGTGACTAGTATCGGCACATCGGCTCCTTCCCAAAATAGCAAGGAGAAGATGCAGATGGAGTCTCCCATTTTGCCTGGCTTGAGCTTTCACCAGCCTCAACAAGAACCTGCAGCCGGCACCTCCTTGTCTCCCTCCTTTGGCAGCACCTGGTCTACAGGGACCACAAACACAGTGGATGATAGCTTTTTCCAAGGGATTACTCCAGTCAATGGGACAATGCTTTTCCAGAATTTTCCGCACCATGTCAACCCTGTATTTGGTGGCACTTTTTCGCCTCAGATTGGCCTAGCTCAGACTCAACACCACCAACACCAACAGCAGCAGCAGCAAGCGCAGCAGCAGCAGCAGCGGAGGTCACCTGTGAGCCCTAATCAGGCACCTTTTGCCCAGAGAAATGCTGCTTACAGCCATCAGCCCATCATGACCAGCAAACCGTCTTCCTCTTCTGCCTCCTCTTCTTCCTCCTCCAGCTGGAATAACCACCAAAATGCAGCTTGGAGTACACCTTCCAACCCTTGGGGTGGGCTGCAAGCTGGCAGGGACCCTCGAAGGGCAGTCGGAGTGGGGGTCGGTGTGGGAGTAGGGGTTGGTGTACCCTCTCCCCTCAATCCCATTTCACCCCTTAAAAAACCATTCTCCAGCAATGTCATTGCCCCTCCGAAATTTCCTCGGGCTGCACCCTTGACCCCCAAATCCTGGATGGAAGACAACGTGTTCAGGACGGACAATGGCAACAATCTGTTGCCTTTTCAGGTAAATGACTACATGTACCTTCTCCAGGGGGACAGCTATCACCAAGTTGGTTTTTGAAGGGGTGTATTTCTTGTTGTTGTTCTGAGAAGCGTCTCCATAACTCATATTTGCATTGATTAGTCACCTTATATGATCCCAGGGAGAGCATACACAAATTCTGGCTGGAGGTTTACAGTCTTATTTTTCTTGTAACTTATTTTTAAATGTCATGGGGTTTTTTGTTGTTTGTTTGTTGTTTTCTGGCGGTTTTTAGCATCTAAAAAGCGGTAGCCTTCCTTTATGAAAAACAGGTTTGGCAGATTACATTCTGTTGGTGCTCTGTGCGTGATGTTTTGTTTGTTTGTTTGTTTGTTTTTTATATTCTCCCATACGTGAGAAACAGGAGATGTTAAAATTGCTGGCTTCAGTTTTATAATCGGTATGTTAATTTTAACCAAAGATGCTTCTTGACCTAAAATCCAGTTAATTATTTTATCATCATTGAAATAATGACTTGTCCTTATGTTGAGGTGGGATTTAACAGGGAATCTGTTCACATAACATGTAACCTTTCAAAAGCTGTGTATGTCTGAGATGTGCACCCTGCTGTTCGTTATATTCACACTGGACATTTTGAATACATCTAGAAGCAGCGTGGGTGTGTATGGAAAGAGTGGCGTATCTGTCATTTCCAGCAAGGAAATGCCTAATACAATTGTCGTGATTTAGAAATGGCAGGGAGACATTGTTTAAGATAAACCATTTTATGCCGTTCAAAATATTTGCAGAGAAAAGAGACAATAGGACACGACCTTCAGAGCCATATTGCAATGGAGTCTATTTACTAGCTACATAGCTCTGAAATATTTAAAGCTGCAGTGCCCTTCACTTTTTTTTAAATCTATGACGACAAAGCAGACCGATTGCAGCTGAAACTGGGCCACATAGAAGATTTGCAATTTTAATGCAGAATGAAACCTGTCATACTGTGAAATCCACTTTATATTGAAAAAGCAGAGCATACACTTGGGGCTATATGTATACGAGGTGAAGTGAGTCTCAATTTTCTTGTAGGTCAGCTTTTTTAGGCTTGGACAAATGTAAATTTTCTGTTTTGAAATACAGTGAAATCGTTCATACGTGCTTTCTCTTTAAGTAATTGCTTTCTCAACAAAGTATGAAGTCTCAAACATTTTTAACTTATCAGTTGGATGGAAAGAATAGCATCTATATTGACACTTAGTTTTAGAAACAAAGTAAAAAAAAAAAATACACACCCCCCCCCCCCCCCATGACTTTAAGAGATTGTTAAAGTAAAATACATGCGTTCCTGTGCGCTTTCCAGTTCCATTCAATGAGGGCACCTTATAGTCAGCCCTGAAATTTCATTTTGCTGCTTCATTCTATTTAAAGGGAGAGTTGCTAATTTTTTATTGGCTCCCCTCAATGAAGGCGGAGTTGTGTTTGGTGAAACTGCTGCTCAGTGTCTCTGTAGCTCTGAAGTCTGGAGAAGGATTATGCTTCAGACACAATGTGCCTGGTGAAACTACCGTGTTGCACGAGCAGTACAACACAAAAGCTAGTGAATATCACTCCTGATCATTTTTTGGAGTGGGAAATGTGTTTGAATTTACAATTACTCTTTTATTTAAATTGTCTACGTGTAAGACATTACAAATTCTGGTAAACTTGAATTAGTAGGGAAACCAACAGTAAGTGGTGTTATTTCTGTGGTTTGGTTGGTGAGATACATATTTAATGAATACACAACTTTATTACCATGACTATAAATTGTCACAAATTAAACTAGCAGATGTTTTAGTCATTGCTAGGAAAAAAAAAAAGTAGAGAAATGTTTTTAAAGAAAAGTTCCTTTAATTTTTAAAATTAAGATTTTGAAAAGCTACGGTGTTAGCCAATATGTAAATTAGGAAACTTTTTTTTTTTTTTTTTCCCCCTCTATGAATTTAACCTGGTATTTTCCTGTTCAACTGAAACTGAAAAGCTGATACTGACAGCAACAAACTGAAAGCAAATACTTAGATTGCTCTCAGCAGTAGCTGGAATAACAGTCTGATTTTAGAGACTCAGAAAACTTGTGGGTTTTTCCTATTAGGCTCTTTTTGATACAAACTGCTGAATTTTATGTACAAGATTATAATCTGGGTTAATGTTGATTGCTGCTGTACTTAAAAAATTGCCAAAGAAGTCTTGAAATATACTATCGACAGGAGGCAACTGTTTAGTTACATTGGTAAAAATGAAGTTCAGATTCATATGATAGTTTAGTATTTGCTGCCTGGGTTCTGATTCTTTTTCTTCCCCCACCCCTGAAATTGGGCAATCTTTGACATGGCTGACACAGTAAGTTCTGCTCATCAGCACTATCAAGTAATTCTGGCAGGTTTATCCATGTACATCTGCTGCCCTTCATAAATGAGCGTTTTTGATCTGCTGCAGGAATGCCTTTCCTGCATTGTGTGGAATGCCCAAGTAAACTTGCTAGTAACATGTTAATGCACATTAGCAAGTTCTTTGAGCTAACCCCTTCTTTTCTCTTATGTTGAGAGTATAAAACTTTTTAAGATTTGTGGTTTATATGTAATTAATTCCTTAATAAGATGTGAAGCTTGAATGTTCCAAGTAAAAAAATAAAATTAGTACATTCAGCAGTTGAATTAACATAAATGATAGCCTTTTTTTAAATTCAGGTCTTTGCAGTGATCAAAAATTTTAAGCAGAAAAATTCTATAATCAAGGTTTGTGTTCCAAGTCTGTAATATTTGAAGACAGCTGATACTGAGCTACTGATATATCTACTTCTAGGAAAAAAATGTTGGACTTGAAAATGTTTGTGTTAAGAACATGTATATGAGACACTATGCTAGATGTCTTCATCCCTGAATTTGCGTAATACATTAGCATGCCTTGTATTTCAAAACCCATCAGTATCTGTCCCAAGGAGCTGTACTGCAAGACATACCAGAACCTTTGAAATATCAATTGGTAGGAATTCTGTTGGCATCTATGTCATGATTGGTGCTGAAAAGCAGCTAAAAATGCTTTGGAGGAGACTTTTCATATACTTACTGGTGAAAATTGATTGTACTGTGTAAAAAAGACTGAAGATACAAAACTGATGGTTGGAAGGGCAAAGAAAAGCAGCAGCAGGGAAAGAAATGGAATGTAGCAAGTAAGAGATGGAGGTAAGATCACAAGAATAAAAGTGTAACATGACAAGATATGAAATATGGAAATGTGGACAGTTTGTTCTTCTGAATATTCTTCAGCGTCAGAGTGGTTCAGGCAAAGGTCCTGTTGCAATTGTCATGGCAAGCATCGTGTTGTGCCATTGTGCAAGGTGACCCTCATTCCTGGCATTCAGTGATTGCCCCTGGGACCAGGGTCCAGTTCCTATTCACAGCAGAGTAGTGGGGCTGGAGAGAGCTATTGTTATCTCAGGCTTACGTGCGCCTCCCAGAAATCTCTTTTCTTCCACTTGTCTCTGGTAAATAGTGTATTTCTTTTGGCCATATGAAGATATTGGGATGCAGCTTTTGGGGTCAGGAGGATTGATAGTGCCTGAAATAGAAGTGCCCTCGGAAGCATGAGTAAGAAATTCTCTGTATAGTGGAGAAGGCAGAGGAGGAATTAAATGTTTGGATGCCGGTATGCTAGTTAAGGAAGTCTGTCCTCTGTATTTTTCAAAATAACGCTAAAACAATTTCCCTGAAATTGTTCAAGTTTTGCTGCTTTCCAAGTAATGTTCTTTAGAAACAATAAAAAATGCAAAATTGCAAGCTTTAGATTTAAAAAATGCATAGCAATTTAGTGTTCTGGAAATTCTGGCATATATCAAGTTATTCTTGGCAGCTTTACTGATAAGTGCTTCTCTAGCAGAAATGAATAAGGTTGTATTTATTGTGGATAAAGACAGTTTAAAGATGCTATCTTTTGCAGGGAGGCTGAGAAAGGTTTATTGGAATAGGTGTTTGGTTTTTTCCTCATTGATTTTAATAGGAATAAGTCTGGACCCCAATATTGCATACGTAAACAAAATGCAAATCCAAATATGCAGTGAGTTTGTATGTAAATGTAAGTATAGATTCATAATTATATGTTTGAATGAATATATAGAATATGAATATACATGAAGAATATATGTGTATATATATGCATATGTAAGTATATTCAATTATATAAAAATATATATGAATATACATTTAGATACAGAAACACTAATTAGTAATACACTATCAGGCACAAGTACCTTGTCATGTGTTGCACTGTCATTTTTTGTTGGGTGAAATGAAGGATGAAGGAATGGCCACCACATAATATTTATAAATCCAGTATGATTTTTGGTTGATGATCAATAGACTGCTCCTTAAGAAATGTCTTTCTTTAAACATTTGAAGTTCTTCAGGCCTGTGATATTAGCCCATACTTGGCTTTCTCCGTGCCAATATAGATTGATACTCAAAATAAATTATGTGCATACACACACATACATATAAACAAACATGCACAGGGAGTAAACTAATACAGAGTAATTTTTGTCTTCAAATCATAGGGAAAAGAATATTAAATTCACTACTAACTTCAATTTCATAATGTTTGTGTCAAGTTCTTCACAGGTAATGCATTGGCTGTATCTTATTTGTCATAGTTCTGTTTCTTAACACAATAATCTGAAATGCATATTGTAATATTGCATACATGTGTGTGTACATTAAAAATTATGACTGAATTAAAATGAGTTCAAGTACTGGAACATTCAGGAGTGTAACAAATACAGGTTTTTGTATTTATGAGGAAATGAGTTTTACTGGCTAATATACTCTGGTGACTGTAATTTTAAAGTCTTTGTTAAAATACTTTTCTGTTTCCCACCCAGAAGTATTTGTGTGCAGTAAGCCTATTCGAAGATTAATATTTAAAGGACTGTACTTCTTTATTGTAAATTTGATATTTTGGGCTCTAGCTTCTTGATAGTTTAGTAGGTAACCATACTTAGTGTTACTGGTATATTGAAAACTATTTCTTAACATGTAGGAAAAAGAAAAACATCTAATCTATTTCTCTCACATGATACAAGTACTGTCATCATGAAATGTTATGAACAGAAAAAGGAAAAAAAAGGACCTAGTTGTTGTGGAAATAACTTAGTCCACTTTTTTTGTCTTCCCCCCCCTCTTCCTTTCTTACATGCTTCTGTTGTTAATATTAATTAGCAAAATAAGTGGTTTGATTCTGAATCTTAAAATGTGAGAACACATGCCGTGGTATTTCAGTAGTCTTCCTGGGTAACAGATACAAACAATACATGCCATTCTAGCCTTAGTAGTTGTGATGTATTTTACAATTTTTTTAGATTTTAAATTTGATTGAGTTCTAAATGAGTTTTCAGGAACAGTACAGAAAAAAAGTATAACTGTTTCATATTTAAAGTATGGTGATTTGATCACTAATTACTTACTGATTGTTGTCTTGATTTTAAAGTAACCAACTGAATCGTAGGTAAGCTCTCCAAGTTAGTGAAGGTAGAGTGAAGGAGTGAGTTCAGTATGCAGCTGATACTCTGAGCAACTCCATATACTGGCAGGACTTCCTTAAAAGCATTGAAGTTATTAGTATAGAACAATGAATCAATAATTTTGTCTTAAATATTTGAGAAATGAGTTATCTGACTTTCCTTTGGGAGGTGATATAGAGGGGAAGGTGAAGGGCATGGTAGTTTATTTTGCTATTCCCCTTCTTGCCCCGGTGAAGCTCCATCTGGAGCACTGTGTCCAGTTCTGGGCTCCCCAGATGAAGAAGGACAGGGCTGGAGAGGGTACAGCAGAGGGCCACAAAGATGATTAAGGGCCTAGAGCATCTCTTTTACAAGGAGAGGCTGAGGGACTTGGGTCTTTTTATTCTGGAGAAGGCTGAGGGGGGATCTGATCAACACCTATAAATAGTTAAAGGGAGGGTGTCAGAGGAGAATGGTGCCGATATTTTTCAGTGGTGCCCGGTGGCAGGACAAGGGGAAATGGGCACAAACTGGAACATAAGAAGTTCCACCTAAACGTGAAGAGGAACCTCTTTCCTATGAGGGTGGCAGAGCCCTGGAACAGGCTCCAGGTGGTGGAGTCTTGATCTCTGGAGACATTCAAAAACCACTTGGACATATTCCTATGCAACCTGCTCTGGGTGGACCTGCTTTGGCAGGGGGGTTGGACTAGATGATCTGCAGAGGTCCGTTCCAACCCCACAGCATTCTGTGATTCTTGGTTCATCCCTGGTTTTCATTATTTTGCCTAAAGGCTGCTTTTGTGAATTGAATGTAAGAGGAAGACAGACCTTGAAAAGTCATGTTTTTCTGTTCCAAGTGATTTGCAAGAAGAAAATAAGAGTTTTCTGAGTGGATGATGAACATCTCCATTTCTTAGAAGTGGGTGAAATAGCTCTCCTTTCACTAAGGTCAATCCTGAGTGATTACTGGCTGAAGCATATCAAAGGCAGGCTAAAAGATAGCACTGCTTAGTTTGAGGCTGTGTGTGGATCTTAAACTGTGCATCTGAATTTTGGTTGGACTTGTTAGACTATTGTGCTTTCAAAAGTTTTTAAATGAGGCTGAGGACAAAAACATCATACCAGGACCTTTGAGACAGGTCTAAGGGTCTGTGGCCTTTACTTGTTTTTCTTTTCCCTACTGATCGCTTGAGATAGTGTTACAAGTTTGAAAATGATACTCATAAATAAAAGATGCTTGTCCTAGAAATTTAATCAAAACATTATTCCAAATTGTGGCATAAACTCCCACAAGAAATAAAAGCCTCTACAATTAACTCTTTTCCCCAAAATAAGCGTGTTGCTTTGATTTTGCTTTAGCTTTTATCACAGTAACATGTAATATGTTATTTAAGGAAAAGGTTAAAGACCTTTTGCGTAATGGCAGTCAGCAGACTTTAGGTAGAAAAAGTATCGCTTTTCTCTTTCTTTTCCCTGTTTCCCCCACTGTTTTCTCAACTCCCAGAAATCAATATTGAGAGCTTTTGAGGTATAATTGTTTGTTGCAACTGACTGCTGAAAATAGAGCAGCATATTCTTTAGGCATGAAAAAAGATTGTCTACTCATTTTCCATGTCTTAAAAAAAAACCCAAACCACCTGCCATGGTTTTATTGTTAAAAGATATCAAAAGCTAGGTAAAGAAATCCCGTGTTATCTTCAAATGGGGGAAACAACAGAAGTCAGTGAAGTTACTGCCCTCTTCCAGGGGTGATGGGACTGTGCCCTTCTGGCCTGTGGCCAGCCCCGGTACGGGCTCCATTTAGCAAGGTGCTGCCAGAAGCGGTTCTTACCATTTCTCATCTCAACCTACTTTTCTGGTATGATCAGGGAGAAATAACATTTCATAAAGGGCAGGAAACTAATTCTAATTCCTGCTTACTCAGCATAAAGTTAGACAAGTTTCCCTTTGGACTCTATGGTGCTATGTGGGCTAATAACTTCCCTCCTATATGGAAACTTTATAAATGTCCACATTTAGCTAGCCAGCAACAAGAGTAAGTGGAACATGTAGCACAAGAGAAATAAACTATCCATACTTCAAAGACAAATTTTCCTTTTCCAGTAATATTAACATTTTGTGTATAAACATATGCAAAGTACATCTATATATATGTATATGCATAAGCAGTTCATTTTATCCTGAAAACAAATTTAATTAATTTTCAGTAACACCTGCTTTAGAACTACATTGGCAAAGTAGATTTTGATGTTATTGAGATAATTTGCTTCTTTTTCAAACTTAAGTAGATTTTGGTGTTACTGAAATAATCTGCCTCTTTTTCAAACTTAAGCTAAAGCTCTTTTCAACAATGTTTAGACTTCTCAGTTTTTAGGCTGTTATGACACTTTATACATTCTGTAACTAAATTTAGGGTACCATTACCGTGTTTTGTTTAATTAATTCATCTTTATATAATTTTCCCTATTTCAGTTAGTAGAAATTTACAAGAAGTACAAAAGCATTGCTTTCAAGCATATTGTACATGCTGATAATAAACAGGTGTCTCAAAGTAGTTATCTGAATGTACTATTTTTGTATATAGAAATATATTTTAATTTGTGTAAGCTTCTAATTATTAATTGTAAATTTTAGAATTTTAAAAAGGCATGTTGTGAAATGCTACGAAAACTTTGTGCATCTTCAAACCTGGTCAACATTTTCATAAGCTTCAATTATATGATTCTGTTTCTTCGTATAAATTCCCAGTAGCATTGGTAAAACACAGCTATTGGATATCTTCCTTTTCCTCATTATTTAATGTGGCTTTGTATCTTTATTGCATGCTTTTCAAATTCATCTCAGAGATAAAATTGACAATTTTTCGAAGATCTTATAGAAAATCTTTGTGCTGATCAAGACAGATATTGATCTGCTTTGTCACAGCAGTGTTAGGAGAAGGGGTAGTGTGATTTCTGTTCTACGGATGCAGGAGGCACAGAGACTGGAGAAATCATTTTCTTCTTAATGTTCACTCTGAGAAGACTAAAGTCGGACTGTTTTTTCCTAAATATTTAGCGCATAGAGCTCTTTGAAAGCAGAACATTCATGCAGTGCCTCCAAGTTTGCTGCTTGTGTAAATCTCAAATTAAGCACCAAAACCAAATTCTCACCTGTGAAAAGTTTAAGATACATGCCATGTATTGAGGAATTAGGAACTTTTCATCAGGGAAGAGAAAAGAAGCAAAATTGTGAGACCTGCTTTTCCTTCAGCTGTCTATGTCATCTCAGTGCATCTTCCAAATTCTGCAAGAAACAACATAAAACTTCTGTAAACAAACAGCCTCTTAATTATTCATAAATACCACTGATGGGCACTGTATGAGATAGGGTTTTTATTGGAAAAATGGTTTTGAAATGCAGACAGCTATAGTTAATTTATGCAGAATGGTAGAATTTAAATTGCACGGGCAGACCTACCCTTGCACTTCCTATTTTGTGTGTGTGTATGGCTTTGCAAAATTTGCAAGAATTGCCGTTTTCTTTTAAATTTCCTAGAGCTGAAGTGAAATACTTGAGCAAACCCACAGATTCTGCTGCTTGTTAGGATGATGACCTTTACATGATTTATCAGCCAAGGTGGAGTCTTTTGATAACTCTACAGATTGTTCTTGATTTAATGAAGTTAACAGAAGTAACGTGTACTGAATGCATGCTATCAGTGGGTTTCAGTTTTGTTTCAAGTGTGGTTTGGTTTTTTTTGTTTTTTTGGTTTTTTTTTTGTGGACATGGCCCCTCTTTTTGTTTCATCCAGTCTTAAACTGTTCGACTCCTTTCAGATTTCCCTTCTACTTCTTTCTGTTCCTGCTTTTTGATCCCCTTTTTCACTGAGGCTTCTTATTTGAGTTGGCCTTCCCTATTTGACTGAAGTTACAGGGAAGGCCCAATAAACCCCTGCAGTCATAAACTGCAGTGCGTCCACTTTGTGGGAATTACTCCTGTGCAAACTTAATAGCATGAGGGGTTTTAACTAGTTTTAAACAAATTAAGAGAGGATGGGGTTTTCAGAAATACTTGCTAAAGTTCTAGATTTTAGAAATGTAGAAATTTTAACCAAGTGATAACTTAGTCTGAACATGCTGAACTAATTTTTCTTTCCCCATCTCCACACCCAGCTTCCAGAATGTGTGACTCAGGATGGATTTTCACACAGATTGACAAGAAAATACTTCTGACATAGAAATGATGCTTTTCTCAGTTTATAACATGGATGGTTTTATATAGCTAATTTTTTTTATGTCATAATTGTACATGGATGTTCCAGTGAAATTAATCTTTCCTACATAGAAGAATTATTGTGGGAGATGCTCAGTTTAAAATTATTCACCCTAAAAAAGTTATTCTTGGCAACAGTGTAAGCAACTTAAAGTTGACCTTTTAATGAGAAAGGCAACTTTAGAAAGTGATGTTATTTATAATGTATTATATTTCTGAACTAATCTCTTGTATATATAAGAACAGCTGTTCAAAACAAAGAAAATCACCCACTGAAGTTTTCTTGGGTTTGTTTGCAGGGTGGTAAAGGTTTTTTTTTTTTTTGCAAGTAGTATTTATTCCCTAGAGGAAGTCTTTGGTATTATGGCTTGCTATGAACCTTGCTAGAAATAAAACGTAGCAAATATTTTAAAACACTTGAATGGTAAAATATTCTTTTAGATTAAATAAAAATTCATAATTCCTCCTTAGAAGTTGCTGCTTCATCTTCCTAGAAGCAATGGAAATGTATTAGGCTGTTACTTCTACTCCTTGTTATCTATCAGCAAGGGAGAAAAAAATAAAAGGAAAGAGTTGCCATATTGTCTTGCATGATTACATAATTCCTACCTGGTAAGAACTAAAAAGGCCAACCCAGTGATTTTGACTTGATTTTGAAGGATAAAGTTGAAATGCTAGCTATAACAAGATTATTACTACCGTCTAGTTTCTTTATGCTATATGTGTAAATAAACTAAATATAGGAACAGGAACTAGAACCACCATATTTTTTCTTCAGATTTTTTGTTATTTTTCAAATGTAGAGCTTTTTCAGTTATTTCTGTAATTTTCAAAGGTTTTAGTGGTTAGATTTCATCTTCTATATACTCATAATGAAAACCAGCATTTTTTATCTATTTATGTGTATGTTCCAAGTCCTCACAACAATGGGGGGAGAGGGTGAAGTGTGAATTTCAGGGTTTTTACTTTTTACAAATTCTTTCTTAAGAAAGATCCGAAAACATCTCCTGGATGTTTCTTTAGTCTTAAACTTACTGTGTCTATCTCTTCTGATAACCTCGTATTTCTTCTGCCTCTATCCTTTTTTATAAAAAAAACCCCCACAAGTTGACAGGGTCTTTTTGTTTCCAGATTTTACTTTTTGCTATTAAAATCAGTAACCATCATAATTGACTAAAACGTTTTTACTGGAATCTGACTGTGAAATGCCATTTAATTTTAGTTACATGTCATACAATGTATGTAACAAACAATTCTTACCCTGAAAGCATTCGGTCTGTAAAACAAAAGAAGTCGTGGAATGGGTGGATAGTTTTGGAGCCTGGGCAAGTACTGTTGAACTATCTTATCTATGCTGAGTGTTATCCTTTCTACAGATGTTTTTACTTTCACTGGGATGGTGCTCTTCTGCGAAATTTTAGGTTTGGGGTTTTTTTGTGCCCTGTTTTTAAAATTGCTTTTTCTGATGGTATTTAATATAGCCAATTTTACAAAAATTTTTACAAAAATTCTTAGAATATCTAAGAATGGAGCATTGCAAGATGCTTTATTAAATGTTAGAACATCACAGTTTTTCAAGCCTGGCTTCCACTGACGTGATCATGATCATCTAGTCATTCTTTTTCTCTTTCCTATTTCTCTTTTTCAAATGCTTCTATTTCTTGCCTATTGATCTAAGAAAAGATTGAAAAATCATTCTGTCCAGACCATCCAATTAAGTATTAAAAAGGTTGTGTTAAGTTAAAAAAAAATTGACTAGAAGACTTAAACCTTATTTATAAGAAACTACTTGTGCTTTAATTCAAGTTATGCATTTTTCTTATTGTCGTGGTTTTGACCGAATTGACCAACCAGAATGACAGATGGCCCCTCCCTCCCCCCCTTTAAGGAAAAGAGAAGAGAGGAAGGGGGAAAAGAAAAGAAAAAAAACCTCTGAGTTTAGAAAAA